>BDIP01000924.1:1722-13628 GCA_003568945.1 Kipferlia bialata
GGTCAGTAACAGTAGGGGTCAGTAACAGTAGGGGTCAGTAACAGTAGGGGTCAGTGGGTCAGTAGGGGTCAGTAACAGTAGGGGTCAGTGGGTCAGTGGGTCAGGGTAAGGTTTGGGTACTGACTGCATATCACTCACCTTCCGTAGACCTCCCCGCCCGTCCTCTCTCTCTCCCCCTGGCCAGACAGGACAGAGGACACAGCCGTGAGGGCATTGCCAATGGCATAGCCTAATGTCAGGGGGGAGGGGGGGATATGGTATTGTGCATATATACATACTAGTCCACATATACACAACATTTGGTGTCACCCACCTCTCCTGAATGCCACGTATACCGTTGCGGCATCTGGCTGCAGCACAGCTATGCCGGGGTCAGGGAGAGGTCTGTTGAACGTGGTGCTGACAGTACCCCCACCCCCTAGGGCAGAGGTGGGCTGCACCTGTCTCTCCCTCAGCAGAGAGGTCAGGATGGGGGAGCGGGAGAGGGAGGGGGACGTGATGAGGGAAAGCGACGCCACCTGGGCTGATGTTGCCATGCCCTGCTTGACAGTAGATAGGGTGCTGGCATACACACCTGGAGTCGGGGGGGGGGGGGGGGAGAAACATGTATATACAGACACATACCCATTGCCCCCCATCCTATGCTTGTAACCATGCCACTGCACGTGTGGCTATCGAGTAGAGACCCAGTCCTCAAGTCAAGGTGGGACACAGCATCCCCACAGGAGGCAACAAGGCCTGGGGGGTCAGGGGAGATGACAGTACATTCGTACACATACATATATATACCCACACCATGACCCACCTGGCCCCATTGTGCCTGTGGTGCCATAGCCCTCTGCACACAGGTGGGTCACCCAGTCACGCCTAGGGTCAGACAGAGGGGTGGTCTACAAGATGGAAAGACACATATAGCTAGGGTGCTAGATCCTCGGTACCGTCACATCCACCCACCTCTTGCCTAGCGACACCTGGAGAGAGTGTCTGTCGGACGTCCTCAGGTCGTATAGGGCCACTGTCCCATTGGCATACCCAGCTGCCACCACAGCACTGCCCAGCGAGGGTATGGGGCACACGCTGGCCACGGGGGACAGGTCCTGGGGTCAGGTGGGTAGTGTCCATGACATAGATATAATACCATCAGGTACAACTCCCTCCCTCCCCCCTACCTTGACTGCTCCGTGCACACTGGGCATCAGGTGCTGGATGCCGTCCTGGGCCTCCCTAGCCACCCTCTCTCTCTCCTTCTCTCTCTCCTTCTCCTTGGAGTCCTTCTGACAGTAAGGGTATGAGGACAGTAAGGCTAAGGACAGTAACTCACCAAACTCTGTCACACACATCTCACACACCCTGCACTCACTGAATGACCACTCCACCCCCACCTTATCCTTCTTCCCTCCCCTACCCCTGGGGGGCACGGGCTCTGCAATGCTTGGTAACAGCGCAGACGCGGATATCTTGCCACCAACTGGGGTGAGTGGAGCAATAAGGATACACCACACAGAGGTTGATGGAATGTAGATATAGAGTACACTCCCTCTCCCCACCTGCTTGTGACACACTCATGGTATGGCCCAGGCTGGATAGGGTGTTCTGTCCATGGATGATACTCCTGGAGGATATCAGCCGCATCACAGTACTCTCGCTGGGAATCAGATTGGGGGTATGGAGACGATATGCCCTAGGCTTGACAATGATACAGACGTCCAATGACACTGACAATGCACAAGGTCAGATACCTACATGGCCGGGCAGGGGCTGTGGTACGGAACGTGCCAATGTGCCTCCTGGGGTGAGAGATATATACATACCCTGACAAACACTAGTACATACTCCACCTCCACTCGACACCAGTATACACCCCCTCACCCTGTCCTGTAGTCATGGTGCACCAGACTGGAGCATGTGCCCACCACCACAGAGTGCCCATCTGCTGCAAATGCACCACAGGTGGGTTTCCACAGGCCTGGGCGTAAGAGGGTGGGAGAGAGAGGGAGAGAGACCCCACGCCTGAGAGAGCCCCCACCTGTGAACGGCAGGCCCTCCCTGTCTCCCTTGCCGTGGAAGGTGACGGCCTCGGGGGCAGTCTCCCTGCCCCTGGCCACGCCCTCTCTCTCTCTCCTGGGCTGGTGTCCAACATAGGGGGACATGCCGGGGGAGCTGGGGTAATATGGGTGGGGGAGGACACGGACAGGGACGCGCATACCGTATCACAACAGCAACACAACAGTATGATGGTCCATTTGGTCTATGTACCAAGTGCAGAAATAATCCTACTTACCCATTGATGGCTGTGGGCAGTGGTGAGGGAACTGACTGGGCCGACGGGTACACATTGAACACTCTGACTGGGGATGGTGCACTGAGGTCAGAGGATAGTGATAGATGGGTGGCAGACTGAGTGACATGTGGGTATATGGATGTGTATACACATGTGTGTATGTTGTGCACCACTCACTCTGGCATAATGGCTAGCATAGTACCGTCAGGGTAGGCAGCAGGTCTGGCCTCCAGGGCAAAGCAGGCCTGGGGGTGAGACAGGGGTCGACAGCTGAGGAACAGAGAGTAAGAGAGTGGGAGAATGGGAAATACACAGAGTGCACCCCACACCACCGTATCCCAATTCCCACACCCCATACCATATAGCATACCATATACCGTACCACACCCCATACCTGGTGGGTGGCCATGGCATATCCATCTCCCTCTGCCTCTGCCTCTGCCTCTGCCCCCCTAGGGAGCTGCTCTCCATACCCAGCCGCACCCGCACCCACACTCATGCGTCGCATGAAGCTGAGAATAAGAAGGCAGAGAGGTGGAAGAGACATAAGAGAGGTGGAAGAGAGGGGCGAGATGAGCTGCCTGATGTGTAGTCTCCACCAGCATATAGATATAGAGAACCCGAGCAATAACATGTGCATTGCACCAGGTGCACCCACCTGGACCCCGACCCTGACCCTGACAGTCTGTCCTGGCCTGCGTCTCTGTCTATGGGTGAGTGGGCCTCTCCCTCAGAGTCTGCGTCTCCCTCCCTGCCCCCCTCCCTCTGCTCAGGGTCTACGGTATCCACCAGGGTACCCGTTACACCCCAGCCATTGAAGGTGCCGCCTGGGGGTTGGGGTGTATACCGTAAAGAGAGAGGTGTTCAACACACACACACACACACCTGACTCGTCTCCGAAGTACTTGCCGAACACACCCACCATGGACGCTGCAAACTGGGCCTCGTCCTGGTGTTACTGACAAGTAATACACATAGATACATACATACATAGGGTGTAGGGAGGGAGGGAGAGAGAATGCCGGGTACCTGGCCAGGACTGGACCCCAGGGCTAGGCCGACACGGAGGGAGGAGTCCTCCCTGGGGGGTTAGTAGTGGTATCAGACACGAGAGAAAGACTAACGACGAGAAGGCACAGAGACTATAGCAACTGTTAGATTGAAAGGAATGCCAACAGTCCCCCTATAATCAATACTACACCCTCCATCCCTATCCCTACCTGCCTAGGTGCCACGGGATGTCAGTGGGACACGACCTGAAGGGTTAGAGAGATGATTGATGCCTACAATTGTGCACGGTACTACATGTCTATCCTACTATCAATGGTCATGATCCTTGCACACCCACCCCCACCCACCTACAGGGTGTGATCTGGGACGCCACCCTAGGGGGGTGCATCACAGTGGACCTTCTGGTGTGTGAGGGATGTATAGATAGAGAGGATGACAGGGAGAGAGGGGGTGAGGGGGGTGAGGGATGTGTACCTGACGGGGTCTGACTGGGACTGGCCCTGTAGGGCAGAGGGGTAGATGGACCCACGGGGCATGCCTACAGGGTGAGACTGATTGGTAAGGGACCACAATGATGCAAGTACCGCACTATGCCGCACCCTGGGTGAGTGTGACCCCCGACACACTGGGGTACTGGTCCATGGATGCATTGACCCTGGGGTGGAGACAGGGTGCAAAGAGGGCATTGACATCTGGGGTGGGGGGGGATGGAGTAGCAAATACATATGAATACTATACACATATATCACACATGCCCGTACCCACACACACTGCCTTGAGGGAGGGGGGGCACAGCAGGGTGAGCCTCTGCACAGTGCCCTTGGACAGAGCCACATACTCAGCCAGAGTGGTACAGGCACCCTGCACTGACGTGAGGGGGTGACATGAGGAGGAGGGTGGGCTAGGTGTATGACATGCGGCACCCACCTTGCACGGTATGAGCTCTCTGGGGTAGGGTGGTCTGGGGGTGGGGGGATACATGGGGGCCAGACCCAAAGGGGCCCATGAAACTGGCTGGGGGGTGAGAAGGAGGGAGCGAAGAGACACCATATCCACTCTATGTCACATATATACATATATACATCCACCCCTGTCCTGGTACCTGGCACCAATGAGGCCTGGGCCATGAGCCTGTCTCTCTCTCTCTCCTTCTCTCTCTCCCTTTCTCTCTCCCGAAGAGCCTGGGTGTGGGAAAGAAATTGCATAACTATGCATGGAATCCCTTGCAATACACCATGTGACCCATGCCCCCATTACCAGCAGGGCGAGTGGTTGGATATGTATATATTCCAATGCATCATTCCCTAACACATGTGACCCCTGTATATACACTGCATATACACTGTACCTGCACTGGCGAGTGGTGCACAGACCCCCTCCTGTCCTCCGGTCTCTCTCCCTCCCTCACGGGGTTGCCTGTCACACAGGCCAGCACCGACCTCAGCTGTCTAAGGGGTCAGAGGAGAAGGGAGGGGGGAGACACAGCGGATATACTAACAATACACATATACCCCGACCCTACCTGTATCCCAGCTGCGGGGCATACAGAGGGGGGTCACAGAGCAGGACGGCCAGAAGGGACCCGACCTATGCATCAGAGGGCAAGGGTGTACATGTATCCACACATACATGTATCCACACACATATATACACATGGTCCCAGCCACACCCACCTTCTCGTCCTGCACCTCTGGAGTACCAGTCTCGGCACCCCTGCTGCTAGGGGTCAGTGGAGAGGACAGTGGATGACAACCTATACACTTATGCAGATACTGCAGAACACGTCGGTACGTACCCCCCTGCGAGCTGTGACACACTGAATATGGGGTCGAGACAGGCCATGAACACAGAGGTGGGGCAGACAAGGGGGTGCGCAGTGGAGGGGGGGTCTGGGGTGGGTGGAGGGGGTGGTGGAGAAAGAGGGAGAGACAAGGAGTGCCTGGTACCTGCAGACACCGTCTCAGGTGGTGAGGGTGCAGAGAGAGTCTCTCTCTCCCTCTTCTCCCTCTCCCTCTCCCCATCACTGACGCACTGGGCAAGGCGGGCCTAGCAGTGAGACAGACAGACATCAGACAGATATGGTGGGTATGCAACAGCGGTAGACACTCCATCCACTCACCACAAGCTCCGTCAGGCTATACACAGCCATGACACACACCAGGGCACGCTGCACTGCCAGCTCTCTCCTGGTCCCGTCGTCTACCCCATGGTGCATGGTGGGTATGGGCCCACTCCTATCATCCAGAGAGAATGCAAAGGAGTCTGGGGGGTGGGGGGGTAGCATAGGGTACACTGGATATGGAGAACATAATAGAGTGGAAGACTCGGTATATACATGCACCCCGTACCTGCAGAGGCCTCGTCCGGCAACACTATGCTGGGTCCCTTGCCCATCGGGGAGTGGGAGGGAGAGGTCAGGAAGTAGTTGCGGGGGCCCATGCTCCGCTTGTCTCTCTCTCTCTCTCTCTCCCTGTGCAGAACAGATGGCATCTTGCCGCTGTCTCTCTCCCTGACCCTGGCCGGACTGAAGGGGCTCTCCCTCCCCATCTCTCTGCCCAGGGCCATCTCATGGGGCAGGGAGTCTGTGTCGCTCAGTGACCCATCCTGCCCACCCATGGCCCTGTCCCTGTCCCTGTCATCATTGGATACGGAGGAGGAGGAGGAGGAGGGGGAGGAATCGGGGTAGTCCACGGCTCGGTTGATCTCCTGGGGGGTAGAGGGGGAAGGAGAGGGTAGACGAATGGTACGAGTCAGAGTTAAAAGAGGGAGAGAGACAGGAGGCCCCACCTGCAGCGAGTGTGTTCTCTTGTGCATACTACGCCTGCCCTGCTCGGGGGTGAAGTCAAGGCTCTCGAGGTCTCTCTCCCTCTCCCTCTCCCTCTCTCTGTCCCGCTGTGCCTGTGCGAGAGACTGGCGCTGGGGGGTCAGAGGACACACAGCACCAGCACATACAGATACACACTATACAGTGACAGACCAACCCTGCCCACTACCCACTCCCTACCTCTTGCATGGACGTGTGAGTTGCATCCCCCTGCTGGGCGTGGGATGCAGAGTCAAGGACAGACATGGGGCTGGCCTGGGGGTCATGCGTGGGTTGTACACACTGTCTATTCATATACATCCACTGTATACAGACATCCTACCTTAGTAGGTTGGCTTCTGAAGCTGCCGAATCTGTTCTGGGTGAGGTTGTTCCCGAAGGGGTGCTCGCTGGTGTCAGACGGTGGCATTATACACACACATAACAGGATGCTACATGGTATCCCTATACCTGTAGCTATCGTCGTCAGAGTGCATGTTGTCAAATGACACCTCGCTGCTCTCACTCTCTCTCTCTCTCTGGTGCTCCTTCCTCCTGCTAGGACTAGGGGTGAGTGTTTGACCCCAGATGAACCACAGAATAACTATAACTAATACAGAATACAGCACACATACACTGACCACTCACTCTATGCGGGTGGACAGGGAGAATGACAGCGGGCTGCTGACCCCCTTCTGGCCCTGGGTGTTGGGTCCCTCGCCCTGTCTATCTGGCGACATGGGGTACCCCCTGACTGTAGACTGGTTGAACACATTGGCTGTGATGGGGGTGGTGCCAACGCTGTAGGGTGAGGGGGGGCAGGGTGTACAGGGGGGGAGAGTGGCACGAGTGTAGACACCATGGATACCCACCTCATCGTGTCCTGTTCATCCCCAAACCTGGACACCTGGCGCATCTGGGGTCAGGGAGGAGAGAGGATACTGAGGATGGAGAGTAATACAAGGGCCGGCAGAGTATATACCACTATCAACACATGCACACTGCCAATAACACCCCGTCCATATCCACACATGCTGCAGCACGTGGCAATCAGAGAGGATGGCAATAGCATTGAGTAATATATATACAACCAATCTATACCAATACCTGCTGCAGCACATGGCATGTCTTGATGGCATCGTTGACCCTGGGGGTGAGGGGGGAGGGGGGATAGAGCACATCACAAGGGGACACGGTATACAGGGCAGCTCTGTCGCGACTATCACTAATAACAGCACTGCACCTAGTAGTGAGTGACGCTGTGACGAGTGGCATGACAACGCTGTTGACATATCCCTGGCCCACGACAGGCAGACACCGCACTATGAGTCTGACCATGGTGTCACACAGACACACCGCATACTCGGTGGGGACAGCCTGGCCAAGGGTCATCGAGGGGGGCCGCTCTCTCTCCCTCTCCCTCTCCCGGTGGCCTCTCCTAGGTGTGGTGGGACCCTGCACGGTTAGAGAACAGTGGTGTCACTGACACATATATGAAACACTACCAAATATGGCAGCCTCTCTCCCTCCCTAGTACCTGGCTGGTGTTGGTGTTGGCCGCTATGGCAGCTCCCACATCTAACTGGAGATACTCAGCAATCCATCTGGAGGTTAGAGTAGTAAGGGCTGCTGCCATACTACTGACAAGAACAACAACATTCGCACATGATGATATGCCAATGACACTCGCACCCAGTACCCATATCACACACCTGGGCACACACAGCAGTGCCTTGAGCAGGGGCAGGAGGAAGGTGTAGAGGACACAGCGGGGGGTCACAACAGAGATGGAGGTGGAGATGTGCACCTGTGGGGTAGATCAGAATTCAATACTTGAATATATGTATGTTCCGTACCAGGATATATGGACCGAAACAAAGCTCACGTGTATTATTATAGCCAGCACACCCATATCCCACACCCACCTCGAGAGCCATCAAGGCATCGACACTGGCTATGTCGGACAGGGAGGTGAGGGGGGCAGGGTGGGGGGGGGCGTCCTCCGGCACAAGCACATGGCATGCAAGAAGGGACAGTCTGGGGGTGGGGGGAGGCAGGATGTTGCGCACATACTATCACAAATACAATGGGGATACATAGTGAAGAACAACAGCTGCTATCAAAACGCACCTGATTCTCTGGAGTGCCCCGTAGTACAGAGACAGTATGTGTGTGACACACAGCCGGCCCAGGTAGATGCCGAAGGTGAACTCAACACCAGTTACACGCCTGGAGGGTGGGGGGGGGGGGGGATGCAGAGAACTCCTTACAATTTCAGGACTCAAGTCAACAATTCTTGCCCATATATATGGACTAATACACCACACACCTGAGGCTGGGAATGGCAGTATCCTTCTCTGTCTCCCCACTGTCTCTAACATCCCTGGAGTGAGAGAGTGGGTGAGTGATAAGGGTAGGGGCACATGACACACGACCCCCCTCTCCCACCTGGACAGAACACTCCTGCTCTGAGAGGTGGAACTGAACCCACGGGCTCTCTCTCTCTCTCTCTCTCTCTCCTTCTCCCTCCCTGACCTAGTCAGCGTCTGCAGGTGCGAGATGACCTGGGGTCAGATCCGTCAATACAGGGAGATACTGCACACACTAACCAAATGCCTACCCTCTCCCCCTCACCCACACCCTACCCCCTACCACGTCCCACATACCACCCACCTTGACCAGTGCTGTGACGTCTCTCCCCAGGGTCTGTGCCACATGGCCTAGGGCACCCGTGCGGGACGTGATGTCACGCTGCGACACAAGGCGGCGGTGCTCCTGCAGGTCAGGAGGTGAATATCTACACAGATAATAACCCTCTCGTTCCTCCCACCCTCACCTCGGATATGGCACTGCATATGGTCTGGAGGGTAACACCATTCTGGGCAGAGGAAGTAGACAGAGCGGGGGTTGCCTGGTGGTGAGGGGGAAGAGGCTCTCTATGAGTCCCATAGCAAAGTACATCTCCTGCACAATACAGTGCTCATACCTGCTGCAGAAGTAGACACGACACCTGCAGGTCCCGTCTGACTATGCCTGGGGGTCAAGGGGGTGTATAGTCCCAAAGGATAGCTCAGTATGGCCCCACACTACTGAGACAATCATCCCGACCACTGGTATATGCATGTGTGTGTTTGTGTGTCCCTACCTGACGTGCCGTCCAGGAACTGTCTGGCCAGCTGGGCACTCCCAATGGCACTGACCCACCTGCACATCAGAAGGGGGGGGGGGGTAGTAATAGCTGGGGACACTACACCCACCTGTATGTGGCTGTGTAGAGCCTCAGTGCCTGTCTAACGGGGTATGAGTACAGGGCCCCTCTATACGGTCTGGACAGGACACACAGCACAGTACGGGCAGATAGGGTGCCACAGGTGAGGGCAGACACCACCTGGCCCAGACACTCCTTGAGGGTGGTAGGCCTGCTGCCTCCCTGGGCCCCCTCCCTGCCACTCCCCCTGCCCTTGTCCTGGTGTATCTGGCCTATACCGGCACTGCCGCAGAAGGCGTCCTCGAAGAACAGGGCAGTCTCAAGCACACCTGCACAGTCAGTATACATACAGTCAGGATATACATACAGTCAGTACACATACAGTCAGTATATACGGAGATCGTATACCCAGTATGGTGGCGGGAGTGTTAAGTAGATACGTATGTGTCTCAATTTGTGGTAGAGTTGACAGAGCTGTGGGTGTATCTATCTCTATGCCGTACCCAGTCCCTCCCCTTCCTTCCCCTGGTCGGTGTGGGCCAACTTGGCGGCACCCAGCCTGGGGGGTCAGTGTATAGAAGCAGTGGGTATACACAGTATGGGCCGAGGTCTATGACACACCCACCTGAACAGAGGGTCTGCTGGGCTGTAGGACAGACTGGAGCTGGACACAGACAGGGCGGTGGACGAGGTCTCGAGGGCGGCACACACCTGGGGGTCAGAGGCATAGGCCTATATACAATGTGGTTACATCCGTAATCACCACCCAACACGAATCCGTATCCCACCTCCAGCATCGGCTGCACCCATGTGGGCAGGGTGTGTATGGCACGGCAGGCAGGGGAGACAAGGGTAGAGGGGGGGTCCCTGGCCACAGGGGTGGGGGGGTCGCATGTGATGGATGTGATGTCAGAGACGGAGGTGGCAGTGTGGGGCAGGGGGGTGAAGGTGAGAGGCTCGTTGGACAGCAGTGCCGCCTCATCTGTCAGAACGTCCAGTAGGGGCAGAGACCAGTGGCCCTGCGGTAAGGGAGGGGGCAATATATATGTACTGCAACACACAGACAGACTCTTAACATGATACCCTCCGACCCATACACACCTCTCTCCTCATCCTGTCCAGGTCGGAGGGAGTGGCATAGAACCGGTTCTGCACCAGCTTCAGAATCATACGGGCGGCACAGATCCTAGCGGGTTACGGCAGACAGACACAGACATCAACAGAGTGAAGAACCGAGAGTAGTGCTAACGCGGGAATAAAGAAGGAGTACCTATCCTTTGCGAACAGCATGTTGTTGCGCCCCTGCTCTCTCTCGTCCTGGGTCCTACTGACCACGGACTGCCACAGGGAGAGATACGCATCATCGTTGAAGTCCCTGGGGTGAACGAGGGGGACAGGATAGGACATTGCCACTCAGCTACTGTAGTGCCGCACCTGACGAATCCCGACACCATGTCGTGGTCTCTGGTGCCTATCACCGGCCCCGCTGCCTGTCTCTGCCTGGCCCTCTCTGTATCCACGACGGCAGGGGGGAGGGACAGGGCCTGGCGGTAAAGGGGGAGGGGGGGCTCAGTGCAAGGACATGCAAACGCAGACACACACATTCATATAAACTATATGTGCCTTCACCATCATACCTTAGACAGTGGCCCCTGGTCGGCGTATGAGTGGTGGGGGGGTATGGGGAAGGACAGCTTCCCGGGGCTGGTGAGGCCCTTACAGGCCATGACTGAGGCAGAGAGGCCAGGGCCCCCAGCCACACCCCTAGTACCAGGGGAGGCACCTGACCCAGACCCAATGTCTGTGTGACCCATACCCATATCTCTAGTAGGGGTGTGGTAGGGACGGGAGGTGGGGTAGACAAGACGCCGGGGGTGGGCAGCGGTGAATAGGGGAGAGATGCCCTGGGTTGGACATGTGAGGGGGGCATAGGGGATAGAGGTTGGATATATGGAGTCATCACTAGACTGACTCAATTAGACACCACTGGCAGAGTACCCACCTTGCTCTTGATGGCATTGTCCCTGAGGGGGTAGTTCTGTCTGTCGGCAGCTGCTGTGGACGTGAAGCCACCGGAGACAGAGTCTGTGTCGATGCCTAGGGGGAGAGGGAGCGGGATACAGGGACACACTACAGCACCCAGTGTCAACACACAGGTATTTCTTACATACATACATATACACCCATCAACACATGCCCCCTACCTGTTCCAAAGATCATGTCGATCCACAGGTGGAGCTTGGCAGACACCTCAGGGGACTCCAGACACTCCCGGTGCCACCTGGAGTCAGTATCAGTCAGGGTGCATGGATACATGGATACATGGAGACATGAATACATGAATACATGGATACATGAATAAGGATATAAGGATATATGGATATATGGATATATGGCCACCTGGAGTCAGGGTGCAGGGACACCAGGGAGAAGAAGACATGGGCCGAGTCAACATATAAAACCACCAACCATTCAGACCAGGCCTGTCTCTCCCCACCTGACGAACTGTGCCGGTGTCTGTGTCCAGTCGGGCAGCTGCATGTGGCCCAGGGTGGAGGGGAGGGCACACTGCTCATCAAGCTCATCTGGGGTGGGGGGGGGGG
>BDIP01000925.1:1237-13624 GCA_003568945.1 Kipferlia bialata
TATTATATTGGTATACTATATATACTCTTGGAGATACCATGCCCCAAGCACCCGGCACTACTGAGTGTGGGTGCATGTATATGTTTCTGGGAAAGATGTGGTATGTGAGATATTAAGATATTAACTGATTCTGATTCTCAGGTCTGCCTCCCTCTGCGTGTCCAACTGTGCATCGGCACCAATGTTCGCAGACAGCAAGGTATTGATATGTCGCAATGTATATGCATATATATGTATCTGCTATGGCACCCTGACTCCGAGGGGGACTGACTAGCCCTGTCTGTCTGTGTTGTGATGAACCATTCGCATATATATGTATATATATATATACATGTGTATGTATGTATATATATACATGCCGACTCTAGGCATTGGCTGACATGTCTGTCTGTGGTGCCAACCATACATATAATGCATTTGTTAATACTCCACTATATCCCCTCTCATGTATTATACAGACTGAGTCCTTTATCCTCTAACCCCAGTCCCTGACCGCCCTGTCTGTGTGTGGTGCCAACCTTCTGGTCTGTATGGCAGACAGTAGCCCACACTTAGTCATACCAGGTTTGTACTTACCCAGTAGTAGTATAGAGTGTATACGTCTACTGTTGCAGTAAACATATACATCTAGTGCACCTTCCATACATATTGGAGAGATACTATCTTCCTTTCCCACCCACCCCAGAGCTCCTAGCCGAGTCCAGCCGTGTTGTGTCTGCATACACACAGGCACACAGTGAGGGAGAGAGAGAGAGAGAGATGGTGGCCAGGGTGTACAGGGCAGCATTCGGGGCAGGGCTCAAGCACTCAGCTCAGCAGGTATATTATAGCATCTCCACTATGACATCGAGAGATGTCTTCTATTATCTACCTTTGAATTCATGTCATCTGACCTTCTAGGTCCGTCGCTTTGCCCTCAATGAGATTGCCCTTCTCCACTCAGTGGCAGACACTAAGATTGAGGGGCTCCTCTCAGCCAGGTATGTACACTTTGTAATACTCAGGTTTCTACAGGACTACCTCCTTGCAGTTTCCACTCATCTCACGTAGTGATTTAGTTTATACTTCATCACGGGCTTCCCCCTAATCCCTAGGTATGTGCAGGACTACCTCCCTGTGTATTGGTGTATTACATATGTTCCATCATTACTATCCCCCTAACCCCCCAGGTTTGTGCAGGACTACCTGCTTGTTCAATGCCACATATAGTATACAGATGAATATAGTTTCAGCAAGACCATTATCCTTACATCCAGGTTTGTGCAGGACTACCTCCTTGTCTCCATCCAGGAGCACAGTATCGGTGTCCCTGCCCATGTTGCAGAGTGCAGAGAGGCATTCGAGAGGAGGGAGATGTTCAGACAGTTCCCAGAGTCAGGTAGTGTATATTTAGAAATACTATTTTCACATTTCTGCTATCCTTCCTCAACTCCATAGTGCGGGAGATGACTATTCGTGCCGTTCTAATGTGACTCCCACTTCATTGTCATGCTGAAGTGCGTTTTTACCCCCAGGCAGTGTGCTGGATGAGTCTGAGCCTGAGGGTGTGTATGAGGGAATGAGGACAACTAGGTATGGGGGTGGTGTCAAGGTATTAACAATAATTATATATATGTGTGTGGATGTAACCTCAGTGCCTTTGTCGAGTCCATTGTGTCTGGCGTCCGTAAGCGTGTCAACAAGGCCCCCCATGACCCATGCAGTGTGGGAGGGGGGGCAGACAGAACAGCACCCTGCCTCGATGACCTCCACTCAAAGTATGTTCGATATTGATTCATATAGGATTTCTCCAGATACTCTGTTTACTCAACGTACGCTATTGGGTTATGCGCTCACATGTGTATATCCACATCCTCTCACCCCCCCAGGACCCTTGACCGCCTCATCAGAGATGTCACAAAGTGCATCATCGCTCAGTCACTCAAGGTATTTGCAGTTGTAGATATACTGGAGTCCAACCACTAAGCACATAGTATTGTCACCTCACCCCTTCAAGTCTTTGACACTGCTGTCTAGTCCTACTTTTCATGAAGATATGTAGACGTCTACCAATTCTGACACCAAAAGGTCTTTGACGCCGCTGTCTCCCTTGGCTCCAAGACATTCTCCCCCGCCCTGTGTTTCTTTGGCAGCGAGAGGGCACTTCTGCTGTCCCTGTCGGCATCTCTGTACCTGTCAATGACACCAGAGGGGTTGTACGAAGGTACAGACAGCGCAGTCAGTATATATATCCTACTCTACTCTCCATTTACATATATATATACAGCCTCACCCCCTAGCCATGTCTGTCCCTGAGACACTATCAGCTATTCAGTGCATCATTACTACCATTGCTACCTACTCATTACTCACCCCCTAGCCATGTCTGGGCCTGATGGCGAGGCAGGCCCTGTCTGGATACACGAGAGACAGGTATATTTATTTTCCCTATATATTGGGAACAGATACCCATATATCCGTCAGTGTGTAGTCTTAGTCTCATTGTCCTTACCCCTTCAGGTCCTTGTGAGCACCCTGTCCCTGTCATGTGTGTATGTATATATACTGATACTGATACTACTCCATACATTATAATGCATACACATTGGTTGCTTGTCTAACCCTCCAGGTCCTAGTTGGCACCCTGTCCCTGTCCATGCTGTCCTGTGGGTCAGCATCAGACGCTCAGGTAGGAAGATACTCAGCACAGAGTGGACATATACTATTTCACTTAATCAGCATCAGACGCTAAGGTGGGGAGAGGGAGTGTCTGATAATCTGTCAAGAGTGGAAATGACTCTAATAGCCTTAATCACTGGACTGTGATGCCAGGTGGCAGTATTAATTAATATCCCGCCGCATGACCTTCTCACCCATCTCCCTATGTGTATATATCCCTCCTCACCCCTAGCTGGACTATCAGTCCCTCCTCCACTCCGCCTCTCGTGTCATGTCTGTCCCCAAGCCCCCCTTCTCGGCCAGCGACAGAGTCTATGTGGTATCCATGTACTGTGCCACCCTAGTCAAGTCCATGTCCACACACCTAGCCCTGGGGGGTGAGGTGGTGCCTATGCTGCTGGAGTCACTGGGTATGCTACCTGTACCGGCATGTGCCCTGGTACTGAGGGAGTTGAGACGCTCTCTCCTCACTGCACCTGAGCATATTAAGGGTGTAGATGTATCTCACGCTGCCCTGATGGCTGCCATCCTAGGCTCCCTATCCTTAGACACCCAGTCCCCTCTGGAGCTGTCTGTCCTGGCAGCTCTCTCTCCCTCCCCCATCCCCATACCCATATCCCCCACTAATGATACCTTCCAGACCCTTGTCTCTGCAGTTGGGTACGGTGTCCCAGAGACACTAGGTGATAGAGTCAGACAGGGTGTGATGATGGCACTTAAGGGTGTGGAGGGATGCCCTCTCTCCATAGTCTCCCATGTGCATCAGATGTCATCCCTGACTGATACAGACATTGAGGGGCTAGATGAGTGTGTGTCTAGTGCATCTCTTGGCAGTGTGGAGCAGAGAGCTGCCCTGACCCTAGTATGTGCACTGAATGGGCAGGAGAGGCATGTCAACTTCGCAAAGGAGCAGGTGCGTTGTTGTCTCACTCTGGTATAGATACCAGGTGTGTTTGTGTGTTCTAACCTCCAGATCCCTGCCCTCCTCCCCCTCCTCGACCCCAGTCAGCCACTCCCAATGCTGCTAGTAGGTGGGGATCGGTACTCTACTATAGTGTTAGAATGGCAATGCCTACAGTATCAGTGCATTAGTGTTCATTGATACACTGATACTCACCTCCAGGCAAGGCCCTGAGGCACCTGGGTACCCTGCCCTCCCCCCTGCCCCCTCTGCCCATGCCCAAGACACTGGAAGAGGCCATACCTGTATTCACACTGTGCGTCAGTCTGTGTCTGGCATGTGCCACAGTGGATGCAAGGTATTAATATACATATATATATCATACTTGTATATATATATATATATATATATACATATATGAATGTATATATATATAGATGTGTCAGTGTGTCAGTCTGGCATGTGCCACGGTGGATGCTAGATATATATTTATATATCATACACTACTCATATATATTTGTATATATAGGTGCGTATACGTATATATATATCAGTGTCAGTCTGTGTCTGGCATGTGTCATTAGTGGATGCCAGGTACATACATTGTACTGCAAGAGTATGTGTTCTCTCACTCTGTCCCGTTCTGACCCCTCAGGGATGGATCCAACCTGTGTGTGGCATATGTGGAGAAGGGTGAGTATTGGACACACACCTACATGTTTGCGTTTACATACTGGTTGTATCATGGATTGACACTTCTGACTAAATACTCCCATACTTCCCCTCATCCCAGCCCTTGCCATCGGTGTCAAGTACAAGCGTCGCTTTGCATCCACCCTCAGGTATATGGTAATTTCACATTATTCAGATGTCAGAGAATCGTGTCTATCTATGGTATGTAGTATTACTTTTATAGTACAGCAATTGGTGACATACCCTTACATGTAGGAGAGGGGTGGGTGAGATCCTTGGCTCCAGGGACTTCCTCCTGGCAGCCACAAGGAGTGAGACAGTCAGAGGTATGTATACACTGTATATCATACATGAATTCTGTATACTGACACTATTTCAGTCATTGTGTGGAATAGTTGCAACAAGGAGTGAGACAGTCAGAGGTGTGTATATGTGTAAATGGTAGATATAGATGAGTATCATTCTCTTCATCTCACCCACAGCTTCCTATGTCTCCCTGTGCACCAGCGCCCTATCATATTCTTCTTTATTCTTCTAGTCTCTTTCTCCGATATATATATAGACATATGTGTGTGTATTAGTATGGATACATTTGTGTCTCACTCCCAGCTTCCTATGTCTCTCTGTGCACCAGTGCCCTGTCTGATGCTGTCAACCACCTGTCCAGTGTGCATCCCTCACTCATGCCGGTATTGGAGGTATGTGGAATAATAAGTGATGTGTGTGTATTTCACACACATATAGTAGTGTTCTCAAACACATATTCTATGCCTCTCACCCCTAGACCCTCTCTGCCATGCGTCAGTCCGAGGCCGAGGAGTGTCTGCCCACTGTACTACCCCTGGTGCTCAGCTGCATATTCATGACAGTCGACACAGAGAGGTATCGGCTCTGGATATTGTATGTATGTAACATAGTTCTCTTCTTATAGAATATTGTGAACTATGCGACAGTAGACACGAGTCATTAATTATAGGCGCTGTATAATATATGTACACAGTGTGTATATACATGTACTCTCACCCCCAGTGGTCTCCCCCCTGCCCCCATGTTGGCTGGAGCTGTCCAGTCTCTGGATGATATATATTGTATATCCATATATATATATATATATATATATAGATAGATAGATATTGAATGATAGATATACTCTAACCTAAGTGGTCTGCCTCCTGCCCCCATGCTGGCTGGTGCTGTCCAGTCCCTAGATGAGGCATCTCTAGTGGGGCCAGCAGAGGCACCAATCCTGTCCACATACGCACTCAGGCTCAAGGTAATCATATATATATGTATATATATATATACAATGTCTCTGTACGTACATGTCTGAGGCACCGATCCTGTCCACATACGCACTCAGGCTGAAGGTAATCATATATATATGTATATTTATATATACAATGTCTCTGTACGTATATGTCTGAGGCACCAATCCTGTCCACATACGCACTCAGGCTCAAGATGTGCAGATGTATATATATATATATATATATATATACATTGTACATTATTGCATTTCCCATGTCTCTATATGCAGAGGCACCAATCCTGTCCACATACGCACTCAGGCTCAAGGTAATGCATGTATTTGTATATATATTACTGCAAATTACCAAGTGTATTTGTACATCGGATCTTTAGGCCATCTCTGCCCTACCTATGCCTATAGATATTCATTATAGAACAACACAGTCTTGTACTATCGGGGTACTATCTCACTCTCAGGCCGTCTCTGCCCTGCACCGCATTGTGTCCATTGTATATATCTATCTATATATGTTTATTATGTTATAGTGTATGTGGATACATATATACTGCACATGTCTCACTCTCAGGCAGTCTCTGCCCTGCACCGTATTGTGTCCAATGTCCAATGTTTATTGTATATATTATATTATAGTGTATGTGTATTCATAGACTGTACATGTCTCATCCCCAGGCCGTCTCTGCCCTCCACCGCATTGTGTCCAATGCCCCTCCCTCCGTGGCATCTAGTGTGTTTGTGATGGGGGTGGACATCATGAACGCTAGAGATACAGGTATGTATATGATACATGTAGGAGTCATGTCCTTCTTTGTGTCCATCATATTACGTTTAACTCCAGCTGCCTCTGGGGCTCTCTCCCCCCTCTCTGCCTCCTGTCCCGTTGGCATATTCAACACAGTCTGTCCACAGGCCATCATGCAGCCAGACAAGAAGGTAGAGTAGTGTATGTGTTGAAATATTATAATGATATATAGATGTATATTCAAAGGTAATAATATTGTAGCCAGACAAGAAGGTGTTACACGCATGTAGATACGAATGTATTAGATATATAGATGAATGTTTATAGATAATAATAATAGATGAATCTATGTGTATACATCTAACCCCCAGGCCTCCACGTGGGGTGCCCCTGCCCGTGGTCTGCAGCACATCCAGCGGTGCATGAGGATGGTTGTATCCCATGCCACGCCCACCCCTGCCCTGGGTGCTGCCCTGTCCTCTCTCTTTGGATCACTGGTGGGGACAGGCTGGGCCAGGGAGACTAGGTATAGATGGGTATATGTATATATACAATAGTATATACATAATTGTAGTTGATTATATGTATCGGTGTCTATATCTCTATATCACTGGTGGGTACAACAGGGTGGGTCATTGTTACTACAGTATTATCGTATTATGCTCTCACCCCCTCATGGAGACTGTGGAGCAGACCATCACTCTTCATATATATCCATGAATAGATGATTGTATGGGGATGTATTACTACAGTATCATACTATGCTCTCACCCCCCAGGGAGACTGTGGAGCAGACCATCGCGGCTGCCCTCCTCAGATACCCTGACCCCCATGCTGCACTGTACACTCTGTTCAAGGAGGTATGGATGGATGTATATGTGTGTATATATATATGTGTGTTTATATATATATGTATATATATATAGACAGAGAGAGAGAAAGTACATATATCCCTGACCCCCTTTGCTACACTCTGTCCAAGGAGGTATGGGTGGATTTATATGTACTCACCCTCAACGTCATATATATTATCACTCTTGGGCAATGTGGGCCATCCTCTAGACACATATCAGCATGGATAGTGATGAATACATTGACACCTATGTATATTCCTTCTCCCACCCCCAGGGCAACGTGGGACATGATCTAGACACGTATCAGCTAACATATATATATATATGTATATATATATGTATATATATATGTATATATACATATTCCTTCTCTCACCCCAGGGCAACGTGGGCCATGCCCTGGGTGCAGGTGGCACCCCATACGCACAGGCCAGCTGCGTCATAGCAGGTATGTATGTATATATGTGAGTGTGTGTGTGAGAGAGAGAGAGACGTTGTCCCCCCCTTACCCCAGGTCTTGTCACCTTCCAGACTGTGGTCCTAAAGGGTCAAGACGCCATGTCCACCGTTGACTTGGTCAGACTCATATCCCCTGCCCTACTGGCCGGTACCCACTCTGTCAGACCAGCAGCATTTGCAGTGGTGCTACAGCTGCACGAGGCTGCGGTGGCTCAGGTGGGTATAATGGAGTGATATACGATAGTAGTCTCATGGCACTATATCGGCATGTTAAATGGGTTTCCTTTGTCTATTCACCTCTTACCTCTTCTCTCACTCCTAGGAGGCTGCCAACCCCACAGTGGGAGGGGGCATGACCAAGCCTGAGAGGTGGCTCCAGGTATGGCATATGTAGTAGTGATACTCAATGAAGCCGGTTATTCCATTGCTATTGCATAGCATCCATCTAACCCCCTAGGCCGTCGGCCTGTCCTAGTATCAGTCAATCTGAGTGTATATATTATGTAATCCATCTAACCCCCTAGGCCGTCGGCCTGTCCCCCGAGATGGTTCAGACCATGGACATGCACTTCAGAGTCACATCCGCACAGGCAAAGTTCAGGTATTGAATGTATATCATCTAAAGATGTAAGAGGGGTGTGTTCTGTATATAGACAGAGTATTGTGGCTTTAGAGTCACCTCCGCACAGGCTAAGTTCAGGTGGGTATTGAACGTAGTATATTTCTTCTTTTACTAGGAAATTGAAAACGGCTATTTGGGGTATGTATGTTGATTAAGAGTGAAGATTCCATGCACTCACCCCAGGGAGCTGTTCCGTGTCATGACCCCAGCCGAGGGGATGCAACACGCATGTCTGCCAGGTATCAATGGTGATGGGTATATTGAATCTACCATGTCTATGATATCGTTCTAACTTCATTTTGTTGATCGTATCATTACCATGCATGTCTGCTAGGTATCAATGGTGATGGGTATAGTGGATGATATGGCATTGCCACACCCCACTGATTCTAGTTGCACTTCTTACCTATACGTGTCAGTTTTGACACCTCATTCACCCGAGACCCTAATACTGCCTACACCGTGTCCTATATATATATGTATATATACTATCCTAGTCACTAGTTAAACACATCCAGTATATATATCATAACCAACCCCAGACCCCAATGCTGCCTACACCGTCTCCGTGTCCGACCTCTACCACTCAGCTGACAAGGGAGGGGTGGCTGCGTTCAAGACAGCAGCAGCACTCGGAAAGTGAGTTCGGATCATCCTCTCTCTCTAACGATATACCACCCTCCCCTGCCCCCTTCCTTCTCTCTCTCTCTATATGTAAATATACATATCTGTATCCTCACCCCCCAGGGCCTATGACCTCCTTGGCGAGCTGAGGAACAGAGAGCTGGAGGTGGTGGCAGCGGCTGCAAAGGTACATATCTAGTGTCTACATATGACATATACATTCATCATGGATATGTATGTATTCATATGCAGAGCTGGAGGTGGTGGCAGCGGCTGCAAAGGTATTCATATATACTTGGAAATTGTTGAAATTGCAATGTATGACTGATAGGTCTCTTCTAGTTGAGAGTTATCATACGTAGGATCATCACTGCATATGTCATTGTTGCTATATCAGACATTGATTCTCACCCCCCAGGCCGCCAATGTGGAGAGAGAGGCCCTCCTGAGACAAAAGATTGAGAAGGACAGGGAGAGAGAGGTCAATGTCCTAGTTGCACCCGAGAGCCCACCTGCACAGAGACCGGCAGAGGGAGAGGGAGAGAGAGAGAGAGAGAGAGAGGCTGTCCCTGAGAAGGAGGGTGATACTGAGATGGTGGTCAGGCAGAGGAAGATTATGGTGGAGGCGCCCACCGAGAAGGTATCGTGTAGTTTTGTGCCTATCGACATATATATGCTTGTATTGTCTCACCTCTAGGCTGCCGCTGAGATGTTGGCTGTGTCCACCCCTGAGACTGATGAGACATCATCCACCAAGGAGTGTATTGTGTGTGCCTCTCTGCTGGACAAGCCACCCAACCTGGGGGGACTCGCTAGATCAGGTGAGGGATGATACTTGTAGAATACTCGAGTGTTTACTATCTGAAGTATGGGTATATAGTCATGGATGTGTTGAATATGACTGTACATGTTAACTCCTGCTGAGATCTTTGGCATACCATGTAAGTATCATCTACCCGACTCGGCTAGCACAAATGTCGTACCTATACATATGTATATATATACCTGTTAACCCCAGCTGAGATCTTTGGCATGTCGAGCCTTGTCCTTCCATCCCTGTCAGTCACAGGGGACCCGGTGTTTAAGGTATATATAGAGTGGCTTAATCATATGTATTGTATCGTATTCTTACTGGAATCCAGTCACAGGGGACCCGGTCTTCAATATGGGGCATGCCCAATGACACGTGTATTCTAGATGCTTACTCACCTATGTTCATACTCACCCTAGGCCCTGAGTGTGTCTGCCCACCTTCACGTACCACTGCAGGCTGTCCCCCCTAGTGACCTTAGGCCATGGCTCAGACAGAAGCAGAGGGAGGGGTATGCCCTGGTGGCACTGGAGCAGGTGTGGTACATATTATCCATAAGTATAGATGTTCAATTTATCATATACTGTCTTGATACTTTGTTTCTGTATGCCCTGGTGGCTCTGGAGCAGGTGGGTGTCACCGGTGTACCTTAGTATTTGTTGTTGTGTTGTATCTGTTGGGCGTATAGATGCCACCCATATCACCATCACCTTACCCCAGTGTGAGACCAGTGTGTCCCTCGAGAGTGCCTCCCTTCCAGCTAGATGTGTCATAGTGCTAGGCAATGAGAGAGAGGGAGCACCAGACGACATACTGGGTAGGGTCTACTACATATATATCGCTACCTATACATCCCATTGTGTATATAGCATTGCAGTCTTCCTCCTTGACTCCTAGGCATGTCTGACCTCCATGTCCCCCTTGATCCATCTCTCTCTCTCTCTATCTATCTCTCTCTTTCTCTCTCCCTCTCACCCCTAGGCATGTGTGATCTCCATGTTGAGATCCCCCAGCTCGGATGCATCAGGTGGGTACATTGCAGTATTATATCAATACATAACTGTTTCAATATATTCATATAGATTTATGGTTAGTGGTCTCTATCACTATCCAGCTCGGATGCATCATGTGGGCGACGGATACTCTACATGGTTTCAATACAATATGTATTTTCCCTCATCAGTCACCCTCTGAATATACACACTGATGTTATCCCTCTCTAGCTATACTATTGTTTTTAGTCCCCCCCCCCCCTGACAACTATTATACCTCTTTCCCCAGGTCTCTGAATGTGCACACTGCAGCTATATATATACACATATAGATTTGTATATATATATATATAGTATATATATATAGTATTAGTATATATATATATATATCTTTCCCCTCACCTTAGGTCTCTGAATGTGCACACTGCGGCTGTCCTCCTAGAGTGGAGGTGGATATCCCAGCACAAGCTGTAGGAGGGGCAGGAGTCAAGTACCCTTGGACCACCGACAGTGACGCATTGCACGATACACTGTCGGTACTCCCTTCTTGATACGGTGACACGTGTCTCGCGGCTAGAGATTAGACCTTAGGACGATCCTCAGAAGCTTTGCAGGCAGACCAGTATTGTCTGTTCTTAACCATCACATTTGTACAACCGGTCGGTATCGGGGACATGCATCCCCCTGACCGTCAATAGAACGTTCGTGTCACTATTCCTCCTGGTAGTTTGACTCCGTCGAACACAGTTAACCACATGGTTGGATTCTACTGAGACCCGTGAATCGGGAGACCGCATTTGTGATACGTTGCTATCTGCATCGACCGTCGCTAGCAAAGTAGGTAAAACTGCTTTAATAGCTGTGTGAATTACACACTGTGTAACACACAAATCCAGCCACACTACGGTCCGACATAGATACACGTCCACGCATCATAGTATACCAAAGGAAGTACGGTTGGCAGCAGTGACCCTACTACATCTAGGATCGTGAACATAAGCTATCCGATTGAGGCGAATAGGTGGTTTTGACGTCCAAAGTTTGGCACTTTGCTCCATTCCCAAATGTATACTTGTCAATGTGTCCATAGTGAAATTGCTGCTGAACTGTGTAACAGTAAGACACTGCCTCATACTAAACTTGTTCTCTAAATGTCATAGTCTAGCAGGCCAAACAAGCTGAATGTAGAGACACCATCATGTGACCAGGCACCACACTTACAGCCCATCTATGTATATTCAACATCACCAAACACCTCAGGGAGAGTGTCTGTGCGTACTAAGTAGGCATGGTTCTGGTCTGCCACTAGAAGGATGTGGGTGGGACTGAGCACACACAAGGTGGCATAGTAGCTTGCTCGGGTCTCCAGCCGTACCCAATCCTTCGTCTCCCACTCACCAGACACTACGTCATAAGTATGTATGGCCACTATCGTGTCCGTGGCCCCTTTAGCTCCTATGATGACATGACTGGTGGTACCAATTGACATGCGGCGATACTCTTTGAGTGGAGTAGGGGTGTCTTTCACCCATGGAGAGTGAATGAATTCTGATCTCACGTAGGGGGCTGAGAAGTGGTCATTTGTGTAGCTGCCTGTGTCACTACGGAGCATACCGAAGATGTGTGGTACACCAGATACAGTCACACACTCAAGAAGACTCATCGGATAGGGTAGGTCCCGTAGTCTAGTCCAAGTCTGCTGCACTGTATCATACTCCCACACAGAGTCGTGACCTCCATGTGTACCGCGGTACCCACCAGCCA
>BDIP01000926.1:0-13616 GCA_003568945.1 Kipferlia bialata
CCAGGGAGGAGAGGTATCACCATTAGTAGGGCCTGGTGGGGGGGGGGGGGAGAGGAGATGTCACTAGTCTGGAGATGTCTCTGTATGACACCAGGTTCTGATGGGGATGAGATTGTGGTCTGGTGTTTGTGTTTCCCATATGTCTGTTGTATATGTTGGTTCGTTGGTGTGTCTTCTTGTTGGTGGTGCACACTTGCTTGACCGATTGAGTTTGTGTTCATGCATATATGTCTCCACTACTCTGTCTGGCCAGAGTTCATTTCTCTCATACCTGACCCCTCAGCTTGGTTTAGAAGAGAGACATGCAGGATCTGACTCTGGTGGCATGCTCGGATACACAGCCACTGACCCTGAAAGACACCCCCACCCCCACTCCTCCGAGGACAGGGACGTCAGGGTGCGCCTGGCAGAGCTGTGCACCCTGTGGAGCATAGCGCAGACGCCATTCTACTACGTCACAACTAGGTAACGCTGCTTATCTTTATATATGTACGGGTAGACTCCATCCTACCCTGGCACAACAGGTGGGGGCATATGAGGGTGCCAGATCTAACGACGCCGACAATTATGTGTCCTCTCTGAATTGCTATGAGCACCATGTCTCTGTGTTCCCTAGCATACCTGTACCATACCCTTGTGACCCCTCACCCAGGGCTGAGCTGACCGAGGTTGTGTCCTTCCTGGCCATGCACTCTGCCATCGGCATCGACCTCGAGCACTCCTCCCTCAGCTACCACGGCACGGTGTCCCTCATCCAGGTGGGGTAATAGGTTATATGTATATATATACTGTATATACAGGTGGGGTTAAGGGTTGTGCCAGTGATCACCTTCTGTATGAACTCTGCCAATACAGACAGGCTGTGTAGACCTCCCTCCCTCACCCCGCAGATCTCTGTCCCTGGCTATGACTTTGTGCTGGATGCATATGCCCTGTACCCCCACATGCATCTGCTCAGAGGTATCATTGACACTCTCACACAGGATATTGGTGACACTGGCAGTGGCGTGGATACATATTTGTGTGTCAATGAGTGTTTATCATGCATATATATATTGGTCAGAACGTGCAGTACCTGCAATCACAAGGGCGATATCTGTTCAGAGTTTGTTGCAATTGTACACAATTGCCATGCATGTATGTGCGTCTTCACATCCTCCTACTTCTGCCAGGTGTGTTTTCCGACCCCACCATCATCAAGGTGCTACATGGGTCCGACAATGACATCCTCTGGCTCATGAGGGACTTCAGACTCTACATAGGTGTGTATAGACATGTCTCTCATTCCATGTATGGGTTTGTATATGTACCAAGATGGGTGTGGGGTCAATACCTCAGACTCTAGATAGGAATGAACTATATCAAGCGCTTGTACAGAGTGCTCATTTAAGAATGTATATATGCGACAGGGAGGTTGGCATCATATAGCAGTGTCTGGTTAGGCAACACCATCCTGTCCCACTGTGGTACCTGTTTACTTGTCAATCCTCCCCCCATCCATATATCCATGCATTCTGTAACACTGGTCCCGACCCTGACCCCAGTGAACCTGTTTGACACGGGTAGGGCCGCCAGGGTGCTTAGGAAGGGGGCCGGCCTGGGGTCACTGCTGAGGGAGTGCTTTGGGATACAGATGGACAAGGAGCAGCAGGTGGGGACACACGGTGCATATACATATACACTGCAACTCAGTCACTGGCTCTACTGATGGATACACGTCTCTGGTACTGTCCACCTACCCCCCTTCTTACCCCAGACGTCAGACTGGTCCCTCCGGCCTCTGTTGCCAGTCCAACTGTTCTATGCCAGGTACCAACCCTACATATGGCACTTCAACCCGTGTATACTAACCGTCTGAGTGTGTATCCCCCTACCTCATACAGGTGTGACACACACTGGCTGCTGCCTCTGTTCCACCGGCTGACTGCCCTCCTGGCAGAGAGGGGCGGGTATGCCGAGGAGCAGGCATGGCTACACAGCAGACAGGTACCAGTGGTAGTGGCTATGTGTATGTGTAGAAGTATATAGTGAAGTATATATATATAGGGTATGGCTACACAGCAGACAGGTACCAGTGATAGNNTGAAGTATATATATATAGGGTATGGCTAC
The DNA here is from genome assembly GCA_003568945.1 of Kipferlia bialata. Classification (NCBI taxonomy): domain Eukaryota; phylum Fornicata; genus Kipferlia; species Kipferlia bialata. The sequence continues at coordinate 2,113 of BDIP01000926.1, forward strand.
ACAGCAGACAGGTACCAGTGATAGTGTCAGTGGATATCAAGTATAGAGTGGTCTTGATCTGCGAGGTCGCATGTCGTGACTGGAAATTATATATATATATCTATATTCACAAGTATGTGAAGTTCCCTGTTTCTACGTGGTGACTGAGTATTCCATTCCGTCTCTTTCCGCCTCTGACCCTAGGTGTCGCTGAAGGTGTTTAGACCCACACCCCCAGACAATACTCGCCATCTACCCCTCCTGGCAGATACCTACGAGGGAGACATGGACCGACACCGCAGGGGCAGGGGATCCCATGTGCACACACCGCGTATGGGGGTGCGGGGCCAAGCGTCTGTGTCACCTGTAGCCCAGGCACTCCTTCTGCACCTCACGGCATATGTGGACACACTAGGCGTCTACCTCAATCTGTCGCCAGGTATGTATGATTTAAATGTCGTCGCGCCCTAGTGTGGACCTCCCATAGCCTCCGTCTTCATGTAGCCTCTCTCTCCTCTCTACCCCCAGACACTGTCTGTGGCGGACGGGACCTGGCCCGATTGGCTCTGTCCCTCTCTGTCATCCCACCCTCCGCCATCTCGAGGGAGAGTGTCCTGTTCGGCCTCTCCCTCAGTGCCCCCCCTCTCATAGCTGCCAATGCCGCAGAGATAGCCCTGCTGGCCCAAAGGGTGCTGCAGTACAGAGCCCCCCCGCCACACACCCAGCCACACACCCAGCCACACCACGGCCATGGTCAAGTATACCCCCCTGGGGAGAGGGTGAGGGAGAGAGACAGTGGAAGGGAGAGCGCTATGAGAGACAGAGCCCCCTCCTACGGTAACACCCGGCCCCCCTCCCAGCCCAGTGGGGGTTGGGGGGCGAGAGAGGTTATGGCACCGCCTGGGGGTCCCCCACCCCCACCCCAACCCCAATCCCAGTACCAGTACCAGTATCCAGCCACCAACCCAGGTATCAGTAGTATGTTTGTCACTCTAAGCTGCTCGATACCTCCTCTCCCTCCACTCTTACCCCAGGAGTGCACTGTCTGGATGACCTGTACCATGCGGTGGGGTGGGACATGCCCCAGGACAATAGAGGGGGGTGGGACGGCAGGGGGAGAGACAGGGAGAGGGAGAGAGCGAGGGAGGAGTGGCAGTGGGAGAGAGAGGATGCTGCGGAGTCAGATGGAGAGACAGACGGTGTAACTGCTCTCAGTAGTGGAGTCGACATCTTTGCAAGGTGAGGCGTTGTGTCATTACTCATGTAACGATACACCAGAGTGAATGGGGGACTGTGTTGCAGAATATGGATTGGATTCTGTTGTGTTACCCCCTTACTCATTGCAGGGCTCTAGACCAGAAGCTCATCAAGCAGAGTTCTAGGGACAAGCACGGTCCCCCCCAGAGTGGGAGGGGCAAGGAGATCTTCAGACAGTTTGGCGATGCCTCGTTACATGGGGCGGCACCTGGATACAGAATAGGTGGGGTAGACCTAACGAATGCTGATGTATATAGTTGCCCTACTGTAATATACTGTACTGTATATAGAGGTATGTGTCGTGCCCTACTGTAATATACTGTACTGTATATAGAGGTATGTGTCGTGGGTGGGTGGCCCTTGAGTCAAAGATCTTGATGCTGCTAATACTTCAACTTGCATACACCACATCCCCCTCTTCCCCCAGGTGACATAGGCCCAGGATCTAAGGTCTCAGCCGTCACAGGAAACTCCCTGTCTGTTTCCGTCGAGTTTGCGTCTTCTGTAGAGGGAATGTCTGTGCTGGTATGTGACATAAGTAATATGACATAACTTGGCATAGTCTTGTAGTTGTATATAGCTTTACACAACTAATCTTGGTAAATATCCGGAAACATCGTTGTCTCCTGAATCACAGCTCATCGCGTTGGTGTTTTCTGTGACACTTGTGTAGTTAGGCCTTTAGATTTTCGTGTCTTCCTCTTCCCCTCTGTCTCTGAGTCTAACCCCCAGGACGTGCTGCACCAGACAGGTATCGACCAGGTGCTGGGGCGGAAGGAGAGGGAGGACATCGCCCACATTGGGGCAGGCAGAGACAAGGAGGGGCCTAGCCGCAGGGAGAGGGAGAGGAACAGACGAGAGGCCAGGGGGAGTAAGGGGAGGGAGAGAGACGGTGATGGCAGTCGAGATAGCCGATCTCGCTCCTCTGGTCATAGAAATAGTCACCCCCGCGACAGGTCTGGGGAATCGAACCCAGGGAGAAGGCGAGGTTATGATGACCCAAGATTGTAGATTAGAGTAACAGACATTAACAATAGACAAGGTAATGTCCTGTTTCTGCTGGATCATGGAGTCTTGGCATTTCGGACAGGACACGTTGTCGGAATGTACTCTCGTTCTCTCAGCGATACTTTGAATCTGGAGGGCAAGGAATTGAATCCCCAGTGACACTCCACCCGGTGTCCAAGACTGTTGGACCCAGAGCTCCGATAGGTGCTTGAGTGGAATGGAAGCAGCCTCAGTGTTCTGGGACAGGCTGCGGAACAAGGGAATGGCCACTATACTATACTATACTATACTGTCGTATCCTATCATATACTACACTGGGGAGGATGGTTGCCTGCTGTATGCAGGAAGCGAACCCAAGCGCAAAGATGAGACGTTATACTCCGGTTCTGGCATACCTAAACTTGGATAGCTGTTTAGCCAACCGTGGTGGTCACCTTGTGACACAGTGTCAGACACGCTATATAGTATATATATGATATACAGTCATTTTACGATAACGACAAGGTATCTTGAGAATGTGCGTGGTACAACTGGTACAAGTAGCAACCTAGTTCATCAATCAGAGACTTAGGGCAAGGGTCAGTATTCGACGTCTTTCTACCTCTTGGCTGTTCGAGTCATAGCTGCAAGGGAACGTAGATAGTGGGTTCCTTCCTAGGAACCTTGAGTATCTATATTAGAGACGACAAACAGTACCACATGGGAGGCTAGTTTGACGGTGAAACCTGATGGGTTTTCGTAATCGATGTGATCGTCCTAGAGTATGATCTTTCAGTGTATCGTAGATACCGAATGGGATAAGTAGATGAGTCATCTTAGATGACCAAGTTAACTATGTTCTCTTGATGTGACATGCCAATTATTGGAAGGAGTATTCAAACATCCTGTTAGTAAGAATTTCCGCTCGACCCGGTGGACATCTGACTCATGGCAAGGTGATAGTCTATTACCGTAATAGCACTACGGAACTGCAAAGAAGTGGAAGCATGATGGTACTTGTACTTCCTTACTTGTACTACCTTACTGAAAGGCTGCGTTCCATAAATGACAATGTCCAATGGACATGCTTCCCACTAATTGTGGAACACACTCTTCATCTGGTGAACCATTGTGATCCTTAGGAAGGATCATCCTTCCTGCTACACCTCTGTCACTGTGTATGACCTTCTGTCTATACTTCTACCAGGTGAAAATCACGGTCTATAAACCTGCTAGATTGGGTGGCGTGTGCACGTCTGCCGGGCTCTAGCAGCGCTGTGGGAATGAACATATCCACACTGTGGATTCCACAGTGATCCTGAATCAGGATTCCTGATCGTAGATCCTGATCGAATACACTGTAGAATGGACCATTCAAAGATACACTCTTTTGTATAGGGTCCCTGGATTGCTACTGTAATGAGACTCAACAACACCCGACAGTGTTGCTCATCTGATATGAGCTTCATCTCAGTCACTCTCGGTAAATTTAGTATGGGGTGGTGATTCATATTCACCACTGCTGGCACGACTATACAGCAATGCTGCAACAGCAGTTTTCGACCTGGTGCTCTACTCCAGAACGACCTCCTCTGATGATGTCTTTGTAGTTGCGATATCAGTCGCCAGTGTAAGGGACGGAACAGAATCACTGAAGGTATCATTGAGGAGGAGTGTAGAGAACCTACACTCTTTACTGCAAAGAAGTATAAATAATATGGAAATACATCTTAGTAATAATCCATTATATATCTATTTACCTATACTAAATACTTATTCTAGATTCGCATCTCTTCAGGGAGCTGTACGTTGACTGGTGAGCCATGAGGTGAGCATTGTGTGCTTCCCATGTTTAGCTTGCGGTTGACTACGTTCTCTTCTTAGCGTTCTATTTCCTCATCTCAGTAATGAAAGCAGTGGTAGCAGTGGTAGGTCCAGCCCAGTCGAAACCTCCTGTCCGGTGGGTACTCATACCAGTATGGGTGCATGCAGATAATCTCTCCCTAACGCATAGATACTCCCACCAATCAAGACCCCCGAGGAGGTCGAGGCGATGTCTTTCTTCGAGAGGAGTGAGTGCGTCGACAGGATTCTTCCTGTCGTTCATTACGATATTCCTCCTGAGTACATCAGGATGCTGGAACAGATCAACCAGATGGACATCCGAGAGGCGAAAGAGAACGTTGCAGAGATGCAGACCGCATGGGCAAGAATCCTGAGACAGGAGAGTATGGAAGAGTTCGATCCAGTAAGGGCATGGCGACGTATCCTGTCCAACCTGGACTAGACCACAAAGCCACTTCACGTGCCAGGGACAGGGAGAAGGAGGTGAGTTGACCTATCTTGTGGAGGTAAGTATATCTATCTTATCCTATTGTCCCACCCATACTCCCTATTTGTATGCATTTGCTGATAATATCTGATATTGCTACAATTCGACAGGCTCTCTGTCTAAGTTTCATTCCCCATTGACGTAAGGGACATGCCCCCCCTCCCATTGTCTCTATTGGGGTAAACGTCCTTCCCCTCTCATGTCTCACCTCTAATGTCTCACCTCTAGAGTCCTCCTTTCTGCGTTCCAGTGCTCTGATTAGGACAGACAGCCCATATACAGAGGCAGACTGACCCTGCAGGTCTGTGTGTCTTTGTTAGGTATGTCAACCTCTTCACCCCCCCCCCCCCCGTACCCCCCACTCCAAGAATTCTTCTACCTCTCACTCTCTGTGTCCCCTGCTGTTCGCCACTCTCCCTAAATTCTGGTGATTTCACAGATACCTGTCAGAACACAGATAGTAGCGGTGTGTCGTACACCATGAACAAATAGATACTGTAGAAATAGAGAGTGATGATGCCATGTGACTTCTGCGCCCTAGTATTAGTCTATTCCCCACCCTCAAAGGGTCAATCATACAGCATTAGTGCCAAGTAAAGATACCCCCTCGGCACCAGGGTATCTTTGTTCCCTCATCTTTAGATCGTGCACTGGAAGAACGGCTCATCAGGAGTGGTCTTTTGCCTAGAGCATTGAATTCTTCTCTAGATCTGTATGATCTCACACGGATCTGTTCAAGCTGTTCACCCTTGGGAGGGACCCTTGACATACCGATGAAGCATCGCAGGGTTTTGGATGACACCCTTGGAGGTACCTCCCCGCCTCTCCCTTCGACCACTGACCTAACGTCTCTGACTGTGATACACAATGCATGAGTCTCTGCGTCAGAGTCACTCTGCATATCATACTCTCAGTGGTCCCAGTATCACTATCGGACCAGCGCTCAATGCGTATACTGTATGCAGTCATCATCAGGCCTCGTCAAGTACATCAGCCGCAGGCTGAGGGCATGGGCCACTGTTACCACATGTTCTACATACTGGGGCAGCTCATCAGACAGGCTCGGCCTAACATCGCCCCCTTTACTGACGACTGTTAGACTTGTCTCTAGTGTTCTGTTCAGTACCAACATGTATACCAGATGGTTTCACACGCTGTACCGTTATGTGCAAACTGAGCGGGTCCCGGTATCGAGCCTTCTTATGGTAATTCCCACCTGCTGTATCACACTGGACTCACACAAGTTCAACGTCACCAAAATCTGTCTTAACACCTCTTTACCCAACCGAGGACCACTCTTCGATCCAGCTACTCTATTTGACCTCTTATGAAATGCGAGTGCTCTCCCAATGTCTCACTTGACCATAGAAGTGAATACATACACACATTGACCAAGCTGATACCTCTCACTCTCTATCCCCCCAAACCTTGCATAGTTCCAGCCACTAGTCTTAGCACTGTCACCCCTAGGAAGTCATTGAGTAGCAGTCCTGGGGTACATAAACAATCTCTAGCGTCAGGAAAGGCACGCTCAACGTCGGCGTCGGAGGTGTAGCTTGAGAATACTCAGATTGACTGCTTTATCGGCGATTGCGTACCTTCGTGAGCGACATTAGATCTGTGACACTGCCACAATGGGGACCTCATTGATAGGAGAGACGCTGGTAGTTAAGATATGAGGTTGCACACAAGGATACAGTGCCTGATCTTATGGATCAGAGATATCTAGGCCTCAGTGTCTCAATAGTTATGTCAACAAGTAGGCATACAACAGATGTAAGGGTTGAGATATAGTTACAGGCACACCAATGGAGGATTATGTACTGAATACATAAGTTACTATACCTCTGAATTATGAGCCCCTGCATGGAGTGGCAGCAATATCTCCTAGGAACCACAGTTGCATCCACAGATACGTGGGCAGAAAGAATCAGACGCCAAGCCTGTCGGGGCTGGCAGTTGATGTACCTGAGTGTTAGAGATGGGGAGAGACATACACACACAATGTGCCTCGCCGGGTTTGTTCGGAATAGAGTCTTCAACATTCTCCCATACATGAATGTGAATTAACGGCGTACCATTTAATCGCTAGAATCAGAAGGAGAGAGAGAGGGGGAGGGAGAGAGAGACATCTCATACACACCTAGCGGACTAGCGACACAAGTATAGTGACATAGAAGGGGGTGCAGGATTGCCCGTTGAGAAGACTCATAATAATGTGCCCAATGTGATAATGTGGCTCCAACAGGGGGGTAAGAAAGAGAGAGAGAGAGAGAGATCTTGGTCAGACTCCTACTGCTGGAATGAGTCACCACACACTTGAGAGAGAGGGGGGGAGAGAGAAAGAGACATTGAAGGAGGCACTTTTGGCTTGACTATACATATGATATAGTACTATATAGTGCCATGGCATATGTATATATGTCTATGTATACAGGTTTGAATACATGGCGGGAGATGGAGATGGAGGGAGAGAGGGAATTATGGGCTCATGGAAGTGCAGGACCGCCTTTGAGTGGGAAAGGGTGAGTACATTTGCTACCTTATCATTGCACTTGTGGATGTTGCTGGGTGGCTGTTACAAGTTTAGAGAGAAGAGTGCTCTTCATCTAGCGTCGAAGAGGCTTCTCATGGCCTGGCAAGTGGAAACTATCACTTACGTGCTAATACTAGGCCGTAGAAAGAGGTAAGGAGCTACTCTGAGTCTTGGCAAGACTGTCTTGCTGTATCACCGTTTGACCAACGGACTCTCGCAATTTTTGGCATTCAAAAGGCCCCCAAGATGAGCCCCTCTTCATCCAGAGTGCTCTGTCAGGTTCCACTGGCCTGGCCTCTCCGTTGTCTACATGATATCCTCATTCGGGCCATCCCATGATCGCCCGCCGGTGGCTGCCCCAGAGGAGACACATCTGCTAAGGTGGGTCATTCATTTCCAATGAGGGAGGGGGAAGGGGTCTGGGGGGGGGGGGGGGGGGGAGGGGGGGGGGGGGGGGGGGGGGGGGGGGGGGGGCACACACACTTCTCAATACTTTTGCGCCCACGACAGCTTTCTTTTAATATACATACATATATAGTATAGTATATACCTGTGATGGGCACAGACACACATTGCCAGGCCGGGGCTCGGGAGAGGCCGCAATCAGGCTAGACAGGGACCCGCCAAGTGGGAGGGGGGAGGTCTCCACCTGCATAGAAGCGCTCTCTTCGACTCTAGGACTCCTCAACTTGCTTAGAGGCTACCTTAGAGATCGCTAGGCTGGTGAGAGAGATTGGTCACTGACTCGTATCGACTCGGATTGGCAAAAAACAGATGAACCCTTTTCTGATCAAAGACCTGAGGGGGTTTATCTCGGAGCTAACTTTGCAGTCTATATAATCTCGGAGCTAACTTTGCAGTCTATACAAGACAGAGGGAGAGAGGGAGAGAGAGAGATAGAGAGACCTTTATAGTGGGCAAGAAGAACGCTACCTTCTCTGAAAGTGGCAGGGAGCAAGCATGTCCGGCACGTCTGGAGCTAGTAAGAGCCGAGCTGTGATTAATGAAATTGAAGAGGTATATATGTACTCTCGTGCTACTGTCACATGCGTTCTCGTTGTGTATGCACGCTATTCAGTGTATTCTTACCTATGTGGCTGCAGACTAAGATGATACTGCATCTGCCGTGGTGTCACACTGAGTGATACTGGATTGATTGTTGAGTACTCTCTCTCTCTCACCCCTTGATAGTCCTGACTCCATTCCTACCCCCCCCCCCCTTCACTCTCTCTATATTGAGTCTCGGTGACTGTGTGAGTCTCTCTCTCTCTCCCCCCCTCTCTCTCACTCCTTTCCATCCTGACCCTAGGTCCTTGGCACAGGGTATAGTAGTCAGTATATTCACATACACTCTCTCTCTCTCTTTCTTTATCCATTTATCACTGTATGATCCCATCTCACCCTAGGTCCTTGGCACTGGGTATGACACATCAAATGTCGGTGCTGGTATGACCAGGTTTAGTGAGGTAATAGCAAATATGTATATGATTGTATACTCTCCACATACCTTTTTGCACTTGGTCTTGCCACCCCTCCCACCGAGAGGTACTCCTTTGCAATATTGCATATATATATATAGATATACCAGACACATATGTATCTGGCTGTCTGTCCCTACATTCATATCTGTTTACCCTAGTCCTTTGCGGCCCCTCCCACTGAGAGGGCAAGGGGCAGAGAGAGAGACAGAGACGCATATGGGACAAGAGGGCCCCTGAGGGGAGACTACAGGTATGCGCTTTATATACACCCAACATGTTGTTTCCTTCTGTATTTGTATGTGATGTGTATTGTTTTATCTTTCCATTAACGTCCAGAGGCGACCTCACTCCACAGATGGGCAGAGACACAGCTCCTAGGTATATATACATATCCACACTATATTGGTGTATGTATGTCCTGTATGTATGTATATACTATAGTATTAGACACACTCCACGTATGGGCAGAGACACAGCTCCTTGGTAGCATAGAAGTATATAATTGATATTATCAGATAGGTACATAATTATTATTAATAATGAATATAGTATAGAATATATACCCACAGATGTCTCTTTGTAATCAACACTTTCAGGGCCTCCATAGTAGCCCTAGACCGTCTCTCTCTCTCTCAAACGCTCCCTATATACCTGTCATACTCATTAGTATCTAATAATGCAGAACTTCCATCCTTCTCTCTCTTCTTCTTCTCTCTTCCTTCTTCTTCCTCTTCCCTCTTTCTCTCTAAGCCCTCAATCTACTGTATCTGTCTTTCCCCAAATTCCAGGGCATCCACGCTGACCTGGATGGTCTGTCCCTCATCCTATCACTACTATACTATATAATTATGCAGTTATATGTATTCATGTATATATGCATGTACATACTCATATGTATCTCATTCCAGGGCATCTACGCTAACTCTGGACAGTCTGTCCCACAACCAGTCATTCGCTCAGACAAGGTATAGACATATGAATATATATATACGTAAGGGATGTAGGATGTATATGGATGTTTGTGTATATAGTGTGTCTGTCCCACAACCAGTCCTTTGCTCAGACAAGGTATGAATAGTATATATATATATATATACGTATATACATTTCATTCGTATGTAAGATAGAATAGTGATAATGTGTGTGAGTAGATGTGTCTGTCCCACAACCAGTCATTTGCCCAGACAAGGTATGAATGTATATTTGGTTATGTATATATTCATGTTTCTCACCTAGGATGAAACAGTCGAATACCGACTGAGAGAAGGAGTGAGGTTTCATTATATAAGTGTGTATCTATATTCTCTTTTGTTCCTTATACCCCAGAGGTGCCAGAGAGAGGTCCGAGTCATTCGAAGACGCAGCAAACAAGGTATTATTCTGTATATACTTATCTATATAGGTCCTATAATAATAGGAAGACGCCGCAAACAAGGTATTGGACTATTTTGGTATTGACTGATAAGTATGTATCGATGCTTTCATGTAATATATATATATACTATATATCGTAGATAGTCTCTCTTCATATAATGACTTCAGGCCATATCCATAGTGGATGCTGTCCTATCCATACCACCTAGGCGCATATGATATGCATTGTATTGTATATATCTTTATCTATATGTATTTAGGTACTAATATACCAGGCCATATCCATAGTAGATGCTGTCCTGTCCATATCACCTAGTTATTACATGCATTGTATTATGTATATACATATATATCTGAGTGAATATAGATATATATACTAATATATACTAATATACCAGGCCATATCTATTGTGGATGCCGTCCTGTCCATACCCCCAGACACCTATATATATAGTATGTCATACGTATCAAATATTTACATGTATATATTCTAACATGTCAGGCCATATCCATATTAGATGCCGTCCTGTCCATACCCCCTAGGCGCATACACATTCCTATGTATATGTTGTCTATGTATACTTACAGCATATTTACAATTCCATGTACTAATATGTAGGCCATATCCATCGTTGATGCCGTCCTGTCCATACCACCGAGGCGCATACACATTCCTATGTATATGTGTGTATACTTACAACATATTAACATATTCATACAATAATGTCATCACATATATACAGTATATATGAATTAGCATATATGTACTAATACACCAGGCCATCTCCATAGTAGATGCTGTCCTGTCCATACCACCCAGACGCATATCCAAGGACCAGATCAGAGATATGCTGAATGTATAGAGAGGGGGAGAGAGAGAGATTATCCAAGGACCAGATCAGAGACATGCTCAATGTGTAGAGAGAGAGAGAGAGAGAGAGACAGAGTATGCTCGTCCATTATTCTCAAAGAGTCCAATATAATGTGTAAGATAGGAGGGGGAGGGATAATTGAAAATCTTTCAGTTGTCTCTTGCTTGGAGCAGTTGGTATTTCACTGTTATTGCAGTAACCCATCAAGAAGATCTTTGCTGGCGAGTGAGTTCGATTCTCACAGGAGACATTTATCAGAACATATACTACACAGTTGCGAGTGGGAAGTGTGTGGAGTGTATGAGAAGCTACACCCTCAGAGTTTTTGTAAACACGTCTCGGAGGTACAAGCTCACTATACTTGTGAACACGTATTGAATATATATGTATCAACCACTCTCTGTCTCATGGAGCCAGTCAGCAATGGGAGGAAGTGACAAAGCTGCACCATATAGTATGTTATATATATTTTGTGTCTCTGCACACAAAAGTGTGAGACCCTGTCTGCCAAGAAAACTTCTCTGGACCCTTAGTCAATACCTCACTGCCAAGGCCCTTGGCCCAAGGGGCTCTGGTTAGGGAAATAATCTGATTCACTCAGTATCTGCTATGTCCTTCAGGAAGGCCAGTCCAACTGTGGTGTCTGACCACTGAGCAATGAAAGGCCTAGCTCCCTGCGCTACCAC
>BDIP01000930.1:0-13572 GCA_003568945.1 Kipferlia bialata
GTGTGTAAAAAAAAAGAGGGGGGGGGGGGGGGGGGGGGGATTCAGGACATTCATGAACGGGATGGAGTTCGAATGAGTATATATACCGTGTGAGAGAGTGATAGCTATTGGTGTGACTCTCATTTACCCTGTCAAATACAGTATGCATTTATAGTGAGAGAAACTAAAGGGCTTTGCGTGACAACCAGCCTGTGTGGTATTAGTAGATATGTACCATATGTATATATATACAGTTATATATGAATATAATACAAATAACCTCTGACTCCCAGGAAGTTCATGCGTGACAACCAGTCTGTCTGTATCAATAACGTATTATTTGTAAATATATATATACATATTAATGTATCTATTCACATATACTTATCACCTCTTACCCTTAGGAAGTTCATGCGTGACAACCAGCCTGTCAAGCTGGATATCGGACCCATATACGACAGGGACCTCACAACTGGACGCTCTAGGTACGATATCTCTCTCTCTCCCCCCCCCCCTCTCTCTCTTTCTACATACACTCCTCTCTGACTATCTGGCGTTCTTGGTTCTGTTTCTCTCTCTTTCCCTCTCTCTCTACACCCTTTATCCCAGAACCAAGAAGGCCCTGAAGAGGGAGTTTGTCTTTGATATCGATGCCGGTGACTATGACACAGTCAGGACATGCTGCAAGGTCAGGGGATATATATAATTATATATATATATATATATATATATATATATATAGTTATAGTTATATATATAGATATATAGTAATTGATACAAATATTGTTATACCGGTGACTACGATACAGTCAGGACATGCTGCAAGGTGAGGCTTATATATAATTAATTATATATATATATTTATGTATGTATGTATGTATGTATGTATGTGTAGTAAGACTCTTGACTACGACACAGTCAGGACATGCTGCAAGGTTAGAGATATTTGAATATTTGTATATGTATATATATATATATATGTATGTATGATTGAATGTGTACTAAGACTCTTGACTACGACACGGTCAGGACATGCTGCAAGGTGAGGGACATACATATGTATATGCCAATGATACCTCTCTCCCCCTCTACACCCTTATTTTCACAGGGTGCTTCTGTTTGTGCCAAGTCACGTAATTCTCTCTCTCTCTCTCTCTCTCTCCCTCTACACCCTTATTAACCCAGGGTGCTGCTGTTTGTGCCAAGTGCTGGGCACTCATGGAGGCATGCATACCAATCTTCGACACAGTGCTGAGGTAATGGTAATAGTAATAGTAATATAACAACAAGTACATATTCACACCGTGTAAAATTTCAGTATATACCAATCTTCGACACAGTGCTGAGGTATATATGTGTATATGCTTCTCAATTGGCCTAGTGTACTCGAGTTCTAGTCATTATGGTACATATGCCCTGTCAGGGATTATTCTATTCACTGCTATTCTCTCCCTCTCTCTCTCCCCCTCTTTTTCTCCCTCTCTCTCCCCCTCCTTATTTGCTTTTCCCCCCCCCCCCCCCCCCCCCCCCTCACTGATACTACTACTACCATAGTCTCTGCCCCTAGCCGATATACACTCCCATTCCCATGTATAGCATGTCGCTGATACTTCTTATACAGTCTTCTCCTACTTTGCTATTGTAGGGCGTGTCGACAGGTCAGTGAGTGTCCAGAAAGTATCCCATCCCCTAGCCGATAGTAGCACAGCTCCTGGATGATGACGACGCCACACAGGTTATCTTGCGTAGTAAATATTGCACTTCAATAACGCTGACACTATCATCAAATCAGTCGCAAACATCACATACCAGTGTATGTGTATCACAATAAAGAAATCATTGTAGTTCAGAAAGATCTGGTCATCAGATATCATGTCTATTCATCCCTGAGTCATCGCAGATAGTAGCCTCTCCAGGTCTGACCTTCCGTTCACGGCATCTGCCATTTCCTGAGTCAGAGTCACTACATATAGTATATATATATATAGGATCAAATGATCACCTGGGCTCTATCCACCAGGTCCTGTTTCACTCCGACAAGCCTGGCGACATTCATTCCATAACTTCGGTCACTTCTGCCTCGTGTGTACCTGATATGAGATAAGAAAACTCATTGATGTAAATCATAATGGCAGCGCAAATATCCAACAGTCTACTAGGACCTAGTACCTGTATAAGTACACAATCTCTCTCCCTCTGGACGGCGTCTCATCCCTCTCCTCAAAGGCCATGTGGCCCGTCGTGCCCCTAGCTAGGGTCTGGCCCACAGACAGTACCGCAGGGTGGTGACTGGAGAATATGGCTGGCACCCCCGACGAGTGGACATGACGCAGAGTACCCGCCGCAATGGCAGACCCATCCCTAGACGACGTCCCTCTCCCCAGCTCATCTATCAGTAGAAGCGTCCTAGGGCTCATGGCGTTAAGGGCCCGTTTCACCTGGGACAATAAGGCTACGAATATATTACAAAATGGGGATCGGAACCAGTGACAGGAGAACCCGAGCATTCGCTTGCATCCAGCACGTCAATCAGTCACCATACTATTCCTATTATCCGTAATAGTAGAATAGTCAATACACACCTCGGTAACCTCAGCAAGGAACGTACTGGTATGGCGCAAGAGGTCATCATTAGCCCCTGAGGTAAGAGAGGACACTACAGAAAACTGATACACTGACAGCAAGACACTGATAGCCATTGATAGACATTGGTAGACAGTGTCAGAAATCTGCAGGAAAGCGGCTGGCACTCATCGGTATACATATATATATATGCACTGCAGAGACATGTCCTACACACCCTGTCTGACCCATACTGCCTCAAAGCACGTTATACTCATCGAGTCCGCAGGCACCCAGGCCCCCATCTGGGCCATGACCACGAGACTGCCGACCATGCGCATCAGCAGTGACTTGCCACCGGCATTGGGACCAGATATGACGTGGATCTGTGTGTCAGAATCTGTATCAGAATCTGGGTCCGCAGAGCACCTATCAGCACCAGTGTCAATGCCAGTATCGGTGGGAATGGTCCCTCGAAGGGATACACTGTTGGGCACGAATCCGTCCAGGATCAGCTCCCCCACCGGGTGTCGGCCCCCCTCGATCGACACAGAGGAAGGGGACTGGGGACTGGGGGGGTCCAGCACAGAGGGGCACACGTGGTTGGGCCTGAGACTGTGTCTGGCCAGGGTGAGGAGACCGTCGATGCGGCCGCTGACGTCCACGACCTGACGCAGGGACACGCCAACGGAGGAGGCGGCAATGAACCTGTGGTCATGTGGCACTTGGGGTCTAAGTGAAGCTATACTAAGTATAGTGGGACACTGAGAGGCAGATGCATCTATATGTCAAATAGAGACATCAGTACATGATTTAGAGACATACACATGAATTGTAGACATGACCGGATGACATAACAGAGGCGTCTCTCGGCAATATTCAACATAGCTAGTTGACTAGTTGCACACCCATGCCTCTCACACCCAGACTGACACTGACACCCATACCTTAGCGTCACCACCATATGATACACAATCAGCATCAGCACCACCCATACTATATTATTACTTATAGTATCTGGTAGTACCTCAGTGTGCACTTGAACAGCCTCTGCGACAGGATTGCGTCCAGCTCGACAGCCGCAGCCCTATTCTCGACCAACTCAGTGGCAAACTCGGTTCTGTACCTGGGGTCAGACAAAAGTGATCATCGACCATATGCTCAGCTCCCATCACCTCTTCTTCGCCTTTGTCGAGGATATCTCGACCCAGTCGTCTGGAACCCTCACCCTCACCCCCACCTCAATCAAGAACTCCTCGCCTGTCAATGAGACAATGAGTCAATGAGACAGAGACGGAGTGCAACAGATATATCAATGAGACAGAGACGGAGTGNNNNTGAGACAGAGACGGAGTGCAACAGATATATCAATGAGACAGAGACGGAGTGCAACTACACAGTAACCTCTGCACTTATGGTGTCGGGGTATAGAACAATAATTATGGTATGCAAACTACATTCATAAACACAAAAGACCCATCTGCAAACCATCCAAATGTGTACATATATCAGTGTACATAAATCACACGTTATAGTGCCCATGCACTGTTTCCTATACCTGCGGCCGACGTGCACTGCAGTCCACGTACCAGCATCACCATGGTATATATATACATTGCCATATATGCACCTGAGACCGCCTTGTACTGCAGGGTCGGGTCCCCCAGGTCAGACCGAGCCTCTCCCAGGGCATCCTCCAGGGCACTCTCACACTGCCTCAGCCGTGCCCTGTTGGTCGTCAGGTCGGCCAGCACCGCCTCCACCTCCTCCCCATGCCCAGACCCAGCGGTGCCCTGGGCCCTCTGTCTCTCTCTCTCCTGCTCTCTCTGTATGTCGCCCACCTCCTGCTCCAGTAGACGGGCAGTGCTGATTGAAAACACCTTCCTGGCGGAGTCTGCCTTAGCCAATCTGACCTGGCTGGTACCCACCGCCTAAGGGGTCAGTACAACGCACTTCTACAGTCCAGACAGGATAGGCGCCATATCAGTCAAGCTCAATGAATATGGTATGCATCTGCAGAGTGTACAAATATCGGGTGTATACAGTATACAGTGCATATTATGTTGGGGACATATATATATAGACAGGGTGTGTGCAGTTCAGAGCAACCATCATAGCCAAAATACTCATATGTGAGTGTGGACATGTCTCCCTATACATATACCTTGAGCACCGCATCGACGTCTGTGCCGAGGGAGAGCAGCCCCTTGGGAATGGAGAGGGGACACTGTTCACACTCACTCAAACCCCTCACAGCCTCACAGAAGTCTATCGGTGAGAGAGTGTATGAAGCCCATATCCTCAAAGAATGCAAGAACGAAAGAACCACAGGCGTTAACACATATCCATTACCACTACATGTCAGAACACACCACTTCTGTAGCATCAATTACTATAAGAGTGAGTGTATGCTGGGCCACATCGCCTCCAACACATCAAGCATATATACTTGTGCACACCTTTATATACCTATATACATACTGACAACAAAGGTCCAGATGAATATGCATCCATGGTATGACTGACACCTACCTAAAGATATGGTCAGGAGGGCTGAGAGACCCCCTGGGGACAGCCGCCCTGTGTGCAGAAGAGACAGGGACCGGGCCAGGGAGGGCATCTTGTGGAGCACCGCAATAGTGTCTGTGACGCACCGTGCCTCCTCGCTGCCCACCATCCCAGGCCTCACCTCCCCCCCAAACTCGTCGTACCTTCCATCCAGCACAGCCTGCAGGTAGGCCACCTGACCATCAGACATACATCAGAGTCAGACATACATCAGAGTCAGACATATATCGGACATACATCAGACATACATCAGACATACATCAGACATACATCAGACATACATCAGAGTCAGAGTCAGAGTCAGAGTCAGTATGAGCATACCTGAGCGTGTCTGGCCCTGATCGAGGGGGCGTCAGCCAGGGGGGACGTGACCCATGTCTGTAGGGTGTACAGGCCATGGGAGGTCAGGGTGCTGCCCAGGGCCCACAGCACAGACCCAAAGGGGCCCCTGTACTTGCCTCCAGCCGCATAGACGGAGTCTGTCCCGCCCTGATGTAAGTCTATAGAATAGAGTATAGAGTATAGAGTGTATAGTTTATAGTACATAGGATACTGGGTGGTTCTGATCCCTCTGCTTGAGCATCCGGTACTCTATTTCCCTGTTCCGTATAGACAGATATATATATATATATGTATATGTATATGTATCCCATGCCCACACGTGTATGTATCCCATGCCCTGTAACAGTGTGTACCTGTGTGTATGTGCCCTGGTTGGCTGCTGACTGCGACATGCCCTCCTCGGGCTGGGCAAGGGCTAGGGCGGTGGTGGTCTCGGGGGGGAGGTACAGGGCGCTGGGGCGGCGTGACAGGTCAACAATGAGGCCTGAGAATGAGGGTTTAGGTACATGTGAATACAAACGAAGGATGATGCGCATGGTCTACCGGAACGCTCCAACATCACTAGTATCTAGAATCTAGTATCAAGTATCAAGTATCTGGGGTGTGCCTGGGTTTGAGTGGCAGGACTGGAGAACCTCAGCCAGTTCAAACGTCTCCAGGTGGTAGAGAAGGGCATTCACACACAGGCGGCACAGGGCCGGAAGCTGCTGCAGCTCTGGGGGCAGCGCTCCGTCCCTCCTAGACGAGAAGTGCTTGTCGGGCTTGGGCCTCAGGTCACACGGGGATCTGGAGAGAATGGACTGGGTGAGAGGAGGGAGGGGAGGGAGAAAGATATAAACACTATTGAAGGTATACCAGGACAGGGGAAGTGGAAACATAACGGTCGTTGAAATGCATACTTAGATATAGATACATAATACAATATATAGTAACCAAACTAAGCACACACGGTAACCGTACCAGTGTGTGAGTGGAGACGCCGGTCTTCTTGGGGTGGATGATCTCTAGAGGGTTGATTGCGGCGAGTCTGGCAGCCAATACGAGCCTGAAGGTGGGCATCCTACTAAGACGTCTAGACATACAGATGTATGTACAATACAAAGACAATATATATATATATACATCGGTGACAGGTCTGGTACCTCAGGGTGCTGTCCGAGAACTGGTCAAACATGAGACGGCCAGAGGTGATATCCAGGGCAACCAGGCCAACCTCCTGGCGTCAACGACGAGGTATAGAGATATTGACACGGAAACAAAACTGGGTGGGTGTCTAAACGGGACTCCAACGCATACCCCACCCATATATGTATATATGTATATATGCGTATATCGTACCCCCTCTCTGTCGCACACAGCCACCATAACCCGGGAGGAATCGTCCTCGTCCTCACCCACCAGCGTGGCCTGGGATTAGACACAGGCAGGTATCAGTTCATTATATATAGATATCTATAGGGCTAGGGTTGGACAGGGATCGCTGTCAGTACATAGTGGTATAGTACAATATGGTATAGTACAACACGGAACACACTAAGACTGGGTGCCCCTATCTAACTAACACTCTTACAACCCCTACCACCCCTACCAACCTTCGTCAACACCCGGGTCAGCTTCCTCACAAAGGTCGAGCTCTTGGAGGGGCCGAGCTTCTTGAGTGCAGCTGTCTCCTGGGGTTATAAATAATATGGCAATATTATAAATAATCTATATATACTTATTGTATATCCCTTTGCAAACAGGAAGAAACGGAATATGACGGCTACTCTCGTCATACACGATCGGGTAATTGTCTTGTGATACATATGCGAACCTGCTGTGTGACTATTCCAACTGTGAACCCTGCGGATACCAGCCTCCTGGCATGCACCATGATCCTGAGGGGTGAGGGGTGACACGAATCCAGCCACCATATATAGCCACCCCAACGTGCCCTGGTATCCTAATGCAGTCTGGATCAGTATGATGGATCAGTGTGCCGTACCTGTGCGTGGGGACAGATGCCCCCATGAAGGCCTTCTCCCTGTACACAGCTATGCCCAGGGTCTGGCCGGCCTGGACGGCATCGGGGCCTGGGTCAGTATCAGTATCAGTATCAGTATCAGTACATGGGTGTAGGAAATGTACACAATACACAATGCACACAGATGTCAACAGAATGACTTACACTATATATACATGTGTATACATGTGTAAACACAGACGCAGTGGGCGACAGTACAAACACACGCTCCACCGAGAAGAGAATAGAGTACTTGGGACATACCAAAGAACTTGTATTTGTATCCGCATTCCACTGCCAAGATAGTGTCCGGGTTATCCTAAAGATTAGAGAATCAGAGACATGAGGTAATCAGGGGGTATTGGAAAAGGGAGGCAATAAGGTAGTGGGTAGTATTCCAGTGGTAGAGAAGAAAAGTATGATGTACCGACTAACACACATGGAACACGTGTCCAACAAAGCTAGACCACCAACCAATGGACCCTCCACGTACTATACGACAATAGTATGTGACTGACTAGTCAACCATACAATATATGAGTATGAGACTGACCTGCTTGATGGCAATGAACTGCCTCTCCAGGGGGGTGAAGTTAGAGGCAACAGACCCTGGAGTAAGAGAATGATACTTGCCCCTACACACAAGCCATGAAAGAGAGGCAGAGGAAAACTGAGTGTAAACGCAACCGATACTCACCCTTAGGTACACTGCTTGCCAGGAGGCTGTCCTTGCTGACCTGGGCCCTGGAGGGAATGTCGACCCCAGCCTCCCCCCCTGGCACGTATCCCTTGGCCTTAGCCTTCACAGACCCACTGTACTCAGCAAGGATGCGGCGCCGGAGGCTCTTGGGAACAGGCTTCGCACACTGGGGTACCTCCCCACCAACGCCGAATGCCGCCAATACCGAGGAGGTGCGACTCTCCCTCTCCTCCGGGGTCATAGTCACCTTGCTGCCACCCTCCCCCTCTGACTCACCCTCATACCCTTCGGAGACAACATCCTCTCCCGAGGACTCAGAGGCCTCTCCCTCAGAGGGAACAAAACCCCCACTCTCACTCTCACTCCCAGCATCGCTCTCGCTCTCGCTGAAGAGCCCACTCTCGTCGTCCTCGCTGGCTGACTCCATCACCTCACGGGGGGCCGGTCTCTTCCTACTCCTGTCCTTGGTCCCAGGGCTGCCCCCAGATGCTGACCCCGCCTTCCTCCGGATTAGAGTGCGCTTGGAGGACAATGGAGACGACGACGGCTCCCTGATACGGGGGCTAGTCACAATCTCAGGTCTCTCGTAGGCGACGTCATCAACATCACGCAAACTGACAGCCATGGAGTCCACGGTGGACGCACGGGGTCTTGTCTTCTTGGGGGACACCTTCGCAACAGTGGGGGAGGACTTCCTGGCACGAGGCGAGGTCTTGGCACCCTTCGCATGGACTGGGGAGCTGGACGGGCTCTACTGGTTAGAACAGACGCAGGTATATACGTACACAAGAATTATCGCTCGAGAGAGCACAGTACCACTTACCACTCCAAAGAAGCCAGCCAGAGTGGTCTGCTTCATCCCTCCCTTCCTAGATCCCTTTGCCATTGATCCCACTACCAGACACCAATCTTAACGTACTACTTCCACCTTACTAAAGAGAGAGCTTGTGAATGACACAGTATTGGTCTAGGCTAGACTCTAGCAAAGCAAGGGTTCACCTTATTTTTGTCAATAATGACTCAATGAGGAGTCTCTTTGAGTACCCAGTCCTGTGGGCTCATATGTTCATACTATCAATACCTGGGATGCAACGAGACTTGGAACCCGTTTACCACTCCGTAGTCGGGAGTCAGTGGTCCCCCTCACGAGCCAGCCGTCCCACGACTCAGAACGAATATCTGCATTCGTGTAGTAAAAATATTCCCTTGGTGAGAAAGGGTTTGTCTTTGTGAATCCCTGTTCAGCAAAATGCACTCTTCTGCACCTACCCAATGGCGTATTCGGTTAGTGCACCTATTTTCGTATCAAGATACTAGTAGACTATTTAGTCGTGGGATGGGGCGGAAGTAACGTCTGATATCGCATTCTTCGGGCAGAGGGACCCAAATGGGTACTTTTCTCGTTGTATGATCGTCTCATAGCCAGAGTAAGCGCCACACACGTCTGCGGAAAGGATACCTCCTTACTAAGCAGCTTGAGGAGAGGGAGAGGGCTCTCGGAGTCAAGAAGGATAAGGTTAAGAAGGCACTTGAGGGTGGTGCCCCCCTGAGCCATGAGGTCAGAGGGGAGGCCGTCGCGCTTGGAGCACTCCTGGGTATGTCTGCTGGTGTTGTTTTGGTGAACAGATCGGGTGTTGTTGCAGTACGTTTGAGTGGCGTATCTTTCGAGGTCTCACCCCAGAGTATGATGACACCAGTGCCACCCAGGCCGTGGCAGAGAGGACAGGCCTCGACGACGAGTATGCCAAGAACGGAGGTGCCCCATGTTCATATGAATATATCATATGTGTCTCTCCGGCTTGATCCCATTTCTCACTTTCAGAGGAGCCTAAGCTTCTGCTGACCACATCCCGCTCTCCATCCTCCAGACTGTCTCAGTTTGCAAAGGTACCCTGAGGGTTTGTGGGTTTGGTCCTTGGGGTATCTGGTTTAGTATCTATGTTGGTATCTTCTCTGACAGTAGGAGATGCGGCATCTGTTTCCCAATTGCCAGCGTGTTAACAGAGGTCAGTGGAAGAGATACTCTTTGGTCTCTTTGCATGTGGTTCTGTTGGGGGTACACTGTCCCTTCTCACCTCAGGAAAGCACGTGCTGGGAGAGATTGTGGATGCAGCCAGGAAGGCTGGGGTGTCAGACCTCCTCATTGTGCACGAGACAAAGGTGGGGGCAGCGATGATATGATATGTATGTGGGGGCCATTCCCATTGGTGTTCGTGTTGCTGAATGAGTCTTGGTGTTTCTCTCAGTGGCCATGTCCCTGGTATGTCTCCTCTCATATTCAGGGCCAGCCAGATGCTCTGATCGTGTCCCATATGCCATATGGTCCCACCGCCCACTTCACTATTCGGTGTGTCTACCCCATGAATACCATATATGCCATGATGATATTTATCACTGTCAGTATCCTTGACCCATACCTGCCATGTCTGTGCCCCCTCCCCCCCCCCTCCCCCCCATCTCTGACCCCAGCAATGCTGTGCTGAGACACGACATCGAGGGCATCACAGACACATACTCAGGCGCTCCCCCCCACCTGGTGTTTGAGGGCATGAATGTACGGCACATACCCTGTTTATGTATATATATATATATCAGTAGCGCCCTCTGACTGGAACCGCCTCACCCCAGAGCCAGCTGGGTCAGAGGCTCAAGGTCATTCTGCAGCACCTGTTCCCTCCTCCCAAGGAGAGAAGCAAGCGTATTGTGTCTTTCATCAACAAGGGTGTGTCATGTGTGTCTGGTCGTGAGCCGATAGTTCTTTCATACCTCTCTTCCGTCACTCCCTCACTCGACAGGTGACATCCTGCACTTCCGGCACCACATGTTCGATGCCGTGCAGGGGGAGGTGCTGCTCAAGGAGGCAGGGCCCAGGTAGGGGTGCACTCAGATGCATCAGTGTGTCAGTAGCTATATATACATATCCATTGGAGGAAGGTCCCAGGTGGTGCCTTCGTGACCTGTCAGTGATCGATGACCCCATGTCTCCCCCTCCCTCTCCCTCTCCCTTCCCCCTCTTCTGCCTCTCCTGATATACGTATTGCTTTGCCTCATGGTCAGGTTTGAGCTCATTCCCTACAAGATTGTGCAGGACACCGTGGAGTCCAGGACAGGGGAGGTGGAGTGGGTGCTCCACCCATTTACAAATGCCGCCAAGAGGAAGAACTACCTCAGCACATAGGCCTCACCATTCTACTTCTGTTTTGCGTTCTTATGTTACTTTGTATGTGTCTATTCCTGTCAGACCTGTTTGTGTTTGTGTCTCTCTTCTCCTGACACCTGTTTAGTCGTAGTTTGTGTTTGACGGTGACCCAGTGTCCAATTCCTATGTTGCCGTGTGGCCAATAGATCGTTGCCCTAGACCTCATTGATATGTGTATCATGTGATGTACTTGGCCTAGTACGGTTATGTTCACACTGTGGCTCTGATAGATTGATGACTCTTCATTGGATACGTTAGGCTTGTCACTTACTGTATTAGGTGGCACCTAATAACTTCCAGTGTAAGATTAGCCTAATAAGCTTAGTAAGATGTCTAGGAAAAGAAAGTCACTGTTCTAAACCCTTTTTCAACCCCATGACAGTCTCAGTGATGGTCTTCACACCATACTAGGGCCTAGTACACAAGTAATACTGTCGTTTCCCTGTGTTCTCGCCAGTGGTCAGTAGGGGATGGCCAGGGGGGACAGGAAAGCGGGCAAGCGGCGAGAGGACGTGGATTCTGCCCGGCGGGATGTGGAGGAGGAGATTGAGGTGCTGAAGGGGCTGCTGAATGACATCATGAGTGTGTTCAAGAAGACAGGTGCGGCACACACACACACACAGACACCATACTGGGGTTCTCATCGAGTCAGCGCCACTTCGCACCTCTCTCTCTCTCTCTCTCTCTCTCTCTCTCTCTCTCTCTCTCTCTCTCCCATTGCTCTCTCTCTCTCTCTCTCTCTCTCTCTCTCTCTCTCTCTCTCTCTCTCCCATTGTCTGGCAGTACATAGACACTCTAGCTGGCAGTCTCGTCCATGGTGGCCAGGCTCTGCATGGACAGTCTGGGATAAGGATTAAAGGGTGTAGAGAGAGAGAGAGAGAGAGAGAGAAGAAATGGGGACAGAGAGAGTATACGACTGAATCCTTATACAATTTTGGAGGGAGGATCAGGTGTATTGAATGATAATACATAGATCTTCACCCAATTGTGTATACCTCAGCTTGAGTGCTACAGCATGGAGGGATTATACACCTGAGCGCCATATACATACATATATACAACCACATATATATATATATATATATATATATACATATACCTGAGCTTGAGTGCCACAGCATGGAGAGGGGTCACAGCGGGAGGGGGTCGGTCCTGACTAGTCAGATATACTCTATACTTCTAAAGTGTTACTTTAGAATAGGATTTCCCAGTAAAATACTAGAATACTACATACATATACATATGCATATATACATATAGTACCTCCTCCTCCCCACAGGCACTGTACAGAGAGTCTGTGCTGTCCTCCCTGGGTGGGAGTCTGGGCCTAGATGTAAGGTGCATGTAAATATGATGGATATATATATATATGGAGAGAAAGAGAGAGACTGACCCTTCCTGCCACAGGCTGGAGTACAGATACATTGATATATGTATATACATAATGTCCAAGAACGTATCACATGGATATACGAAGTATATATGATACCTCAGCTCTGACAGGGATCCAGACCGCATGAGTGCAGCAAAGGACCTACAGGTCAGAGAGAGGGTATACGTGAAATGATTAGGTCAGAGAGAGGGTAGACCTTATGACAAGACACGGAGACGTAGATAGTGAGAGAGAGGATCTCACAGAAGGAGAGTAAAGATGAGTAAGGATGCTGCTCAGTGTACCTGTTCTCCCCCTTGGTTGGCATGGACGGGGTGGTGGCCTCCTTCAGCTGGGGTGAGGGGCATATGACAATGAAGTAGACATCAAATGGTATGTCACCAAGCAGTAGTACACTATACTAAGACTTTGAGACACGCTTGAAGAAATACTATTCAAGTGACACCTTGTCCCTCTTGTCACTGTGCGGGGACTGCAGGGCAAAGGATGTATATATAATGATATATATTGATGCACAAATATATATATCAATATTAGCCTACGTACAAGCTATCTCTATACTATATAGGGTATATACCTTGTCCCTCTTGTCACTGTGTGGGGACTGCAGGGCAAAGGAGGAGGCAGACCGACGCAGGCCTAATAGTTAGATAAGCAAGAATTCCAATTTGTTAATATATATATACAGAAAGAGAGAGAGATGGTTAGAGGGCAAAGGAGGAGGCAGACCGACGCAGGCCTAGACCTACAGATGAGGATATATATGAATACATATATATTTATATATATATATATATATATATATATATAGAGAGAGAGAGAGAGAG
>BDIP01000931.1:2995-13556 GCA_003568945.1 Kipferlia bialata
TACATCTATAGTATATATAGTATATGTATACCACATATACTATACATATACTATACATATATATTCTCCATATAGACATACCTGTCTTAACTAGGTTGTACAGCTTCATGAGTGCACTGGTGACCTCGGCTGGGTCTCGCAGAGAGGCCTTGGTGAGATGAATAGATACATTCATATCAGATATTGAATCAGTATGGGCAAGCAATCATCAAATCAAAGATGTTCTTGTGACCACGGTTGGGTCAAGAAGAGATGCATGGGGTAAGTCAAACACATACAAATAGAAACTCACTACAGATAGAGAAGCATGGGATTAGTCTGACACATGCATTCA
This sequence comes from Kipferlia bialata, assembly GCA_003568945.1. Taxonomy (NCBI): domain Eukaryota; phylum Fornicata; genus Kipferlia; species Kipferlia bialata. The sequence continues at coordinate 3,330 of BDIP01000931.1, forward strand.
CTACAGATTCTGAATACAGTAGTAGTGGAAAAACAGTCGTCTAATCAGAGTTGCACTATTGACTACGGAAAGGTAAAGCAGAGGGGGAAAGTGTGAGGCAGAGAGCCAAGCATGAGGACTCCTGGTATATCCCGTTAGGACAAGCTTCAAATCTCAACCACTATATAGCCTCATACCTTAACCTTTCCCAGGATGTCCCTATATATAATACCAATATCATGACTACATTATGGATATGTAGGGAGAATCTAGACACTCACACCCATCATACCCTGACCCTTCCAAGGATGTCCCTCACAGGTCCTGCTAGTGCATCTCTGACAGCACTGGGTAGCGCACTATGTAAGTGGACATATGGATACAGATGTATGGTGTTTACAACAATATGTTTTAAACACTTAGTGCCTCTCTTACAACACTGGGTAGAGAACTGCAGAGTGAGTAATTAGTAATCAGTGTATTGTTAGTATCCTTTGATTGGCTAGAGGACTGTGTAAGTGGACATATGGATACAGATGTAGTTATGTTGTTAAACACTTAGTGCCTCTCTGATAGCACTTGGTAGAGAACTGCAGAGTGAGTAATTAGTAATCAGCTTATTGTTAGTATCCTTTGATTGGCTAGAGGACTGTGTTAGTGGATATATGGATAATACTGAATAGAGTTTACAACACTCCATATAATATACACCTAGTGCCTCTCTAATAGTACTGGGTAGAGCACTGAATTATGAGTGATTATCATAACTAGACATAGTCACAAGTACTATCTATATTCTCCCAGTCATTTGTGTCCCATTTGTCTTACCTGGTGGCAGTACCACCAGGTAAGGTAATATAGTGTATATACTATTGTCAGAAATCTTAGCCCTTGACGTCTGTGTTACCTAGTGGTACTTGGACGAGCATCATAATACCATTGAACTATTACAGTTGATGTATGCTATAATTATAAGGAGTAATATTGTTACCTAGTTGTACTTGGCTGAGTACTGTAGCCAACAGGGGCGTCACTTGCATCATCATCTGTGGAGTCCTCCTCCCCCTCATCCCTGTCCATATCTTCCTCTCTCTCTCCCTCTTCTAAAGGAGACGTAGATGATCTCATTGAGACATCACTACCATGACCATCGAGTAGGGGAGAGGGAGAGAGAGAGCTAGCGGGGGACTCCTGTGAGGACTCGTCAATGGATGGAGAGAGAGAGGGAGAGTCGTGGAAGTCTGTGCCGAATGGAGAGTCGAATGGAGAGGGAGGGGGGCACGCATGGACTAGTGTTGTGGTAGTAGTTGATGTGGCTGGTTTCTCAGTGTGCTCTGCTGGTGGTAGGGAGTGACCCTTGTCGGTGAGTATGTATAGTATGCAGATTAAATATACATCTGTAGAGTATACACTATATAGGATACCTGTTCATATACTCTTATACACCCTTCCAATGTGCATTCACTATGGCACTCTGGACAGTGGTCAGGACAGGTGTATATCTATATATACATACTACCAGTGGTAGTCTACCACCAGTAAATTAGTATATTTCCTAATAGTATATACACACCTGCTCATACACTCGTATGCATCCATCTAATGTACACGGACTATGGCACTCTGGACAGTGGGCAGGGCAGGTGTGGTAGTTGGGGGTCTCGGTCTGGAACCACCTTCATATTAGGGCCGTGACGGAGTGATAGTCAGGGTGAACAGTGCTGCTGCTGCATTGGCTACTTCAGGAGAGACTTGTTATATGTCTAAGTACCTCTTGATACACTCCAGGTGGTACGTATGACCATAGGGATTGAATATCTGTCGCTGTACATATGTACATACCCATCCATTGGTTGATATATATGAGCATACCTCTTGATACACTCCAGGTGGTATAGGTGGCCACATGGTGTGACTACAAAGGGACCACTCTCACCTGCAAGAGTGAGTGGGCAAAGGATAAGTACTCTCGGCATCCATACCACATGGATATAGGAACTCATACTGATACAGTATTCCAACTATATATTAGTATATATATGTTGCCCACTCACCATCCAGACATATCAGGCAGTCCAGGATCATGCAGAGGTCTGTCCTCTTTCCCTAACACAAACCACTTACGCACCGCTGAATACCATCCGTGCGTGTATATCAGACTAGACTCAGTGTTGCGAGGGTCTTTGTAGAGTGATGCCCTCAGACATAGCAATATCGAGAGACACTGGTGATAGAGTAAAGACTCTTGAATACTACTTCGAACAAAGTATAAGAGAGTTCGGGAAGACTAGAGGGAGAGAAGGTTACAAAATAGAGGACATAGCAGGCCTCCTTGGAGACTGAGAACAGAGTGAATACAGTGGATCTACTGGAACTCGAAACAAAAAGCTCTACACCCTTTCCCAGCAGTACTACACCCTTTTCTCAGCTCAGACGTGCAAAAATTAGTGTGCCCACTGGCGGCAGTGGTTCAAGCGACCTAGAACCCGCGCTAGGCCAGAGAGAGCCGAGAGTTACTCCCATTGTGCAGCAGACCTTCCGTTTGCGGCAATGGCAGACCCTAGGGCGGCCAGGCGGATCCGCAATCAGATTGAGGGCGATCTAGCGAGTGTTAAGAGGCGTCAGGGCCTTTCCAACCTGCAGGAGGATGAGATGAGGGCTTTGGATAGGCTGGGGCAGTACCAGAGGCAGATCAGCACCCATGAGGTGCAGAATGTGCCTGTTCCTGTCCCCTCAGCGCCATCCAGGCTAGGTGGGTGCTCTAGTCTCTCTCTTTGTGCCGTATACTAGGCCTCCCATGCTCTCTGTTCACCTGATATGCACTATATCTAGTTGCCCCTGTATATATGTTCCATATATTGACCCCAGGCCAGAACTACGCCATGCCCCCCTCTGCCCCACCCCCCAGAATCAAGGTGAGGCATATGCACTAGGACACTATGTGTGTATATAGTGCTACATACTGTTACACTCTTCTACACATACCTATATTATAATAGACATATGTACGTATGCCTATCATCTCTCTGCCACCCCCCTGCATCAAGGTGGTAGCTATACCCTTGGATGTATACACATACTACTACTACTACTACATGAGCATATTATTCATGTGTATGCACAACTACATGCAACACAATGAGACATTGGGTTTTTATGTTTCACTTGTCTATTATAGACACGCACGTGCACACGCACAGTATTTATGGCGATATATATTGTGTATTCCCCCGTTCTGACCCCTAGGTTCCTGGAAGGCTGAGGCAGTTCTCAAGGCCACCCATGATGTCAGGTACTCATATACATGTATATATAGTTATGGGAATGTACTTGTATACATGAATATATAGTTATATACCATATAGGTACCTATCTGTTTGGCCACCCATGGTGTCAGGTACTCATACTTGTGGATATAGTAATATACATGTGTGTTCACTGGTACCAGCTGTCTGTGTACCCAGACACATCCACCCACACCGACCCACCCTCTCTCTCTCTCTTTCTCTCTATCTCTCTCTCTCTGTCTCTCTATGCGCGTATAATATATGGATATATGTGTGTATTCCTCACCCCCCAGGTGCCATGGGTGGCAGGTCAGACTCCACACTATCTCTCTCAATATGTATATACACATACACTAATATATATACATACCCCTTATCTCAGGTGCCATGGGTGGTAGGTCAGACTCCAGACTTTGTCTCTCTCTCTCTCTCTCTCTCTCTCTTATATATATATATATACACCACTCATACATATACCTTATCCCAGGTGCCATGGGTGGTAGGTCAGACTCCAGACATGTCACTCTATATGTATATATGTATATATGTATATACATATACTACTCATACATACCCCTTATCCCAGGTGCCATGGGTGGCAGGTCAGACTCCAGACCAGCCAGTGGACAGCGCAGTGCAAGGTATAATTACATATATATTATGCACATAGTATATAGTACTACACTACTATATATATACTATATATATTTGTATTATTGTGTACTAGCCAGTGAACAGGGCAGTGCAAGGTATGTATGTGTACAAACATATACATTTATTTTGTAGTGTGTAACACTTGTATCCTCTGCCGGAACTAGTCTCTCTCCCTACCCCCTTATTCTAGGTCCCGTGTTTCCTCTGCCGGACCAAGTCTCTCTCTCTCTCTCTCTCCCTACCCCCTTATTCTAGGTCCCGTGTTTCCTCTGCCAGACCAAGTCTCTCTCTCTCTCTCTCTCTCTATCCACTTATTCTAGGTCCCGTGTGTCCTCTGCCAGGCCTGGTAGCAGGGGCATGGAGACCAGACATGCAACCACGTCCCAGAACATGGTGTGTATATATACACATACATATACACACATATATATACACACCCATCTCCAGCTTCAACACATTAATCTATATATATATATATATGGAGACCAGACATGCAACCACGTCCCAGAACATGGTATGGATATGAACATATATATATGTACTATATACACCCTATACACTGTATCTTCAACTGACCACTTCTCTCTCTCTCTCTCTACCCCCTTAATCTCTAGGTTGCCAGACCATCCACCAGACAGGCACATTGTATGTATATACACAAATAGTTCTCTGTATATATGTATATATGTATACTATGTATGTACCCTTTATTTCTAGGTTGCCAGGCCATCCACCAGACAGGCCAAGTCTCTCTCTCTCTCTCTCTCTCTCCACACCCTTAATATCCAGGTTGCCAGGCCCTCCACCAGACAGGCCCAGGAGTTCAAGAGCAGGCCCAGTGAGAGGATAGGTATGTACATTATAGATATCACCAGAGGGGGAGCCTCTCTCTCTCACACACCCCTCACATATATCCCCCCCCCCCCCCCCCCCCCCCCCCCCCCCCCTCTCTTTTTTCCCCTACGTATGATCTGTCTCTCTCTCTATTGCACTTCTATGTATGTTCCCTTCCTGAATATCCAATAGTGTGTATATATATATATATATATATATATATATGTATGTGTGTATGTATCTATGTATGTATATCCATGTAGAGTTCACTCTGACTCTCAGTAGCATACGAGTTGCCATCACTCTGGTCAAGACCCATTGATCGATTGATCGATTGATTGATTGATTGATTGACAATAGGGGTGGAGACGAGATACATAGACTAGAGCAGAACTGAATCAATAAGGACATTGGTTACGAGAGAGACGGAGAGGGAGAGATGTCTGGTCTTATCCCAATTCAGGTATGTGCAGAGCACATATATATGGAATGGTAGTGTAAAAGGGTTCCGAATACGTTGTAGGGAATACTCCATATTGGCGCTGTTTCTGCACTCTCCTTAATTTAATGAACAGACATCTCATCCTGCAAGGGATATGCATGTATTGTGGGTATTGACACCAGAATGATATTCTAAAGCCATACTCATTCTATGACATCTTCAATCGCAAAGATATCCCCCCCCCCCCTCTCTCAATATACAGCATAGTGCATCATGTGTAAATTGTCTACTAATAGAGATCCAACCCAAGGACGTTGACGCAATATACACCCCCCACCCTCTATCTCTATATATACATAGTATATATACATAGTATATACAGTAGAATTGTAGGATAACAGAAGATATAGTATAAACATTGATTGCGTAGTGTACTGATACAGGTTAGTCCCAAGGATGGCTGCACTGGCTGTTAGCTAGTATCTACCCCCTCTATATGTATATTGAGTAAGCATATTTATATATATATATGCTGTACCTAACACAGATACGACCCAATTACATTAATACACTGTACTGTACCTAATACAGGTTAGACCCAAGGATGATTGGTCTGGCTGGGATGACTGGGCACAGGGGGTTCACCCACGGTTGGTGAAGGCTGTGAAAGCCTCGGCTATGGGGGGAGTGGTAAGTAGATCTCTCTAATTACCCTATTGTTCATATTGTTTAGTTATGTAGCAATAATTTGAAATCAAGTATGTGGTGCCGATTCAGACGCAATATCAAGTATCGTAATTATATTACACTCTTTACGTTCTACAGTATCTCTGGCGGCAGAAGGATTTGATTACTGCGCACTAGACGTCTCTGTAACACAAGCTGAGGTGTCACCGTGTACCACTGGCACCCACTGATGTGGACGCCCTCGCCCAGGCCCTTTATCACATGCCCCGCCTAGAATCGGTGAGTCAGTCACTGTTTGTGATTATAATACATTGCACTGAAACATAATACAGTATATTATAGACCCTCTACCACATGCCACGTCTCGAGTCGGTGAGTGGGTTACTCTATTCATTCTCTGTTTCATATAAAGTATTGATATATTGTATATTGAGTGATTATTAATTAGATATCGTATTGGATATTGTAGTATATGGTTTGAGCATTGGAGGAGTGGTACATGCATTTACAGACATATTGATGTTAACCTGTACCAACACTCGTATATTCTCTGTCTTATCTCATTGCAGCTTCGGTTGTCAAACAACAACATCGGAGACAAGGCCATGGAGGTGCTAGCAGGGGCCATAGGCAGTTTGACTAGTCTTACTGAGGTGGGCGTTCACTTTCTACTGCTGTCATTTATGTAGTGTCCCACGTTATGATTATTGCTACTATAAAGATAGTGCGTAAATGACTGTGCTTTTGGTTATCGATACAGCGACACTATTACCTCAGAGTTCACTACAAGCTACCTATACATCATACTTCAATATACAGTTACTCTACAAATGACCTTAGCTGCATCTCAGAGATGATGATCTTGGCGACACTGGCGTCACTCTCCTCGCCGCTTTCCTGCCCAGTCTCAAGAACCTCACACATGTATGTTCTATCTCTATTATAGTATTAGTAATACACTGGACTCATTGTGTATCATCTGTATTCATATGTAGATTCTATATAGAGAAATTTCTGTTTCAAACATCTTCAATAGGATTTATGGCACCACTCTTACTCCTCTCATGCATGTTTAACCACAGCTGGATCTGAGTTCTAACCATATTGGAAATGCAGGCGTCGCTAGTCTGGCCGAGCAAGTTCCCTACCTTCCACTCTCTACGGTGGGTCCACCATACAACATTCGATGTACATGTTTTAGGCCCAGTATTATTAACCTCATCATATCAGCACCTGAATTAGTGTCAAGAGTTGATATGCTCTCACCATAGCTACACCTGATGAACAATCGTATTGCAGATGCTGGTGCCATTGCCCTATCGAAGAACCTCCCAATGATCACGAGTCTGGACACGGTGAGTGAAAGAAAATGCGGTGTTCGATTATTGCATTGCAATATATATACTTCCAGTTTCTATTTTAAACGTACATTGCAAAGTACACCGGCAATTTATACCAGCTGTGGATGTATGACAATCAAGTGGGACCAAGAGGGGAAGCGTCTCTAGCTGAGGCCCTGCCAAACATGACCAGTATGCAGGTGCGCTCCATACACAATAGTATATGGTTATATGTTTCTTCTAATTCCTCTTGTACACCTTGTGAATCTCGATGACTTCCTGTCTTACCCATGTACTTGAGGTATCTCTATCCCCACATGCAGAGGGCAATGAACTCTCTCTCTCTCAGTTGCACACCCACACAGGCTGATGGTCTCCCTGGTATTGGCTTCCAGGGATGGCCCAGATGGAAGAGAGAGACACACAGGGATATTGTAGAGGCTGTCGCAGAGTGTCGGAAGAGGGGGGGCACCAAGGTATGATATATACTACTCATATATATACCCATATGTGCACAACACGACTTATCTACTCGTGTACGTGGAGAGTATATTCTCAAAGTGTATATGTATACTGAAATAGTGGATGGATGCATACGATTCATTCTGACAACACCTAACAATTATTCATCAATATGATAGTGGCTGAAAGTCAGCGTTCCCTGCCTTCCAATGCCTTATGTAGTACAATTACTTCTTTGACACTAGCTGAGCTACACAGTTGGAGTTGCTGCGGAGAGGGAACTGCATGATCAGGATCTCTCGGCTCTGTCTCAGGCTCTGAAGCACTTGCCACGCCTGACAGAGGTATATTAGCAAATATATTATTACTATATATATTGTATGTATTATATATATATAGTATCTTGCGATTACAGAGAAGGCAGCTGTTCCTGGTACATAGCGGTGTCTATACACCTATTAGTCCTCTTTTCAAACACGACTCAACTCAGCTGGACTTGAGTGGCAATGGGCTTCCAGATACTAGTCTACGGTCACTTACCAGCGGGATACGTAGTTGCAAACACCTAATCGAGGTGAGTTTTCACTTGATGAGGGAGCAATCAGTCCATAATTGTGGTTCTTCATATACAATCTATGCTCTCAATGCTCTCTAATTTAGCTCAACCTCGACGAGAACCGCCTTCTGTTCATTGGTGCTGCCGAATTGTTTTACGCCCTCGGTGACCTCAAGTCCCTGGAAACGGTAAGTTTAGAACAGTTATACATCTTCCACTAATCATTGTTCAGAGTGTATTTGAATTCATACTTTTCATCGTTCATTCAACAACGGGTAATCACACACATGCCATCAACCCACCCCAGCTGAGACTGTCACACAACAACATAGGGAACTCTGGGGCCATGTGTCTTGCTGATACGCTCTCCAAGTTACCAAATATTAGGACGGTGAGTACTATGTTGATAGTTACTGTGTGTATCGCGGGAGTGTTGGAATGGAGAGACAGTGTTCTTAGGCTTACTCCAGCTGTCTATCAATGGCAACAATATAGGAGAGGCTGGCTCGATCAGCCTCACAGCAGCGCTCCCCAAGGTGCCCTGTATGCAGGTGGGCCTCTATGTCTGTCCAACTTTGTATACATCACTGTAATTTTCTATCTTGACTATGTATATCTGTGGAGAACTGACCTCAGCAACGTGACTTTCCTGGTATTGGGTGGCAGAACTACGCCATCTGGACTGAAGAGTCTCCGGATGTTGTTGTCCAAGGTGTGAACGACTGCCGGCGTCACAAGAGCACTGAGGTAGGATACATCAAGACGTGAATACTATGTTGTCAGTAGTAAGTAGTGTTCAGTTGCATGTAATCTACTTGCCCTCCTGTTGTTGTCGACAGCTAATCGCAGCTCTCATTCGCAAACACCCACATTGGTGGAGATGGAGTGACAGCGGTGGCCCGAGTCCTATCACAACTGCCTGGTCTGACCTTGGTATAACATATCTATATAGATTCCCATACTATTGATAATACTATGTTCCCTATCAACTCTCTCCCTATCTGAGACTCTCACATGTCAAGCTAGATCTCAGTGGAACTAAGATGACAGACCATGGTGTGACTGTTCTCTCTGAGACTCTCCCCTATCTCTCCAGCCTTGAGACGGTACGTAGAGTATCCCTTACAATACGTTAACGTCACTTCCCTAATATGCTCCCTACAGATTGGTGTGTGTGAGTACATGAATATGTGCAAACTATGCTCTCTGTATTTATACATGCATTGACACTAGCTGTCTCTCCAGCGCAATAACATCGGGACAACTGGGGTATTTGCCCTTTGTGGAGTCCTTCTCCGCTTGCCCCGACTAAAGAGAGTACGTAGCTCGGTAACACAATAGTTCTCATGGACATTATTCGATAGTGTATAGATGTATACTTGTCAAGGTATTTGGACACATTTACTCAAGTCTGATACTCTCTCCGAGGTTCTATTCATAGATTCCACTTATGCTCCAGCTGCATTTAGAGGACAACAAGATAGGACCCAATAGTGCGGCAAACCTGTTTGCTACTCTTCCCAACATGGAGAGTATGCAGGTAACCTGCTTGGAATTTTGTGCTGAATGCACACAATTTTATATACACAGACTTGTGTATATATGTGTCGTATGTATCTCTGGATTTGTGCTACTGGGGTTCTGACTGTCACCTCTGAATATATATGTCTTCCATAGTATAGTCTGCACATATGTTCTTTGGTTCTGACTGCCAGTCCAGTGGAGAACCCGGGGTTGGATATCAGACAATGCACGGACGGGAGAACCATCAGACGAAGCGGGAGAAGAAGCAACAGAGAGAGAAGGCGAGAAGAGAGAAGATGAGAGAGGAGAGAGAGAGAAAGGAAACGGAGAGGAAGAGGAAAGAGAAGGAGAGAGAGGAGAGAGAGAGACTCCTGCAGGAGAGGAGAGAGGTGAAGGAGAGGGAGAGGAAGGAGAGAGAGAGGAAGAGAAAGGAGGAGCAAGAGAGACAGAGGGTGGAGAGAG
>BDIP01000933.1:0-13536 GCA_003568945.1 Kipferlia bialata
ATATCTAATGCCAGGCCCTGATCCTGACCAAGGACTACGATGCAGCACACACTCTGCTACAGGGGGACCCAAGGTACAGAAATGCACATAGTGTATGCATATTTACAGTACTCCAACCCTGCTGGAACTCTGTCTTTTATGAGGTCATTGATCTATCTATCCCTCTCTGTCTCTTCCAATACAAAGTGTCTCAATCTTTAGGACCCCTCCCCTCCTAGACCTTCGACTCTCTCTGTGTGTCTCTCTCTCCCTCTGTCGTCTTCAGTATCTCTCGTGACTAAATATCAGAACTCCCCCCCTGCTGGACCCCTTTGACGAGGCCAGTCTCTGTGTGCTCAGAGGCAGGCTGCAGCTGCTGAGGTATAATATATATTATTACCTCTTGCATATGTATATCGTGTATATATGTGAAGATCTCTCAGTCTCTCTCTCTCTCACACTCACACGCATATACTCACTCGCTCTCTCTCTCTCTCTCTCATGTCTAGGAAGAACCCCGAGCGTGCCGTGTACTGGTATGGCCGTGCCCTGAGACACGAGCCAGGTAAATTTGCTACATGATGCCATATAACGCTGTACATATACCTCTATATGTGTATTGTATGTATTTCTATTATTCTCAATATGTCACTCACCCCCCAGGCTGTGTGAGTGTTACCTTCATACATATACACTCATACATGTAGTATATATGAGTATATTGTTCAATATATCCCTCACCCCCAGGCTGTGTCAGTGCTGCTGTGGAGCTCAAGAGCAAGGAGCTGATAGGTACATGGGGTGATAGTATAGATTCTGTCACACATACACAGCATTTACATGACCATATCTAACCTAGTAGTATCTCTATCTTATACGCAGGCACCACAGATTTATGTATTTATGAATAGATGCCTAAGTATCTCTCTCTGATTCCTAGGCGTACAGACGAGGCAGTACTGGAGAGCTTCTTCTCCCAATGAGTGTACTATTCATTCATATACATACATATATATATGTGTATACGTTGCTCTATCTAACCCCCAGGCACCACCGACGAGGCAGTGTTAGAGAGCACCCTGATCAGGGGTCTGCGTCAGAAGAGACAGGAGGAGAGAGAGGCACAGGGAGAGAGAGAGGGAGAGGGAGAGGGAGGAGGAGATGGTGTGACAATTGACATGGAGGGAGAGACAGAGGTGGAGAGTGATGCTGACCCAGACCAGCATCTGTACGACCTCTACGGTGCTCTGTTTAACAGGACTGGTGGTAACTTACGCGATAGCGCTGTGGATACCACTATACACGATGATGGTGGGCCCCTAGCTGGTCTGCCTGGTAGCAGTCCTGCCTTCTCTCCCCCTCCTGTGCATCCCCTGTCACCTAGTGCAACAGGGTATGCTAGGGAGAGTAGGTACATGCCACAGTCACCTGAGGGGGTAGAGGGGGAGAGAGAGAGCGAGAGCGTACTGGGTGAGAGTGGGTACTCTAGGGACTCTAGGGTGTCTGATGATACTAGTACCTACCCTATGCTGACCCTCTCCGACAGAGGGGACGGAGAGGGAGAGGGAGAGGGGGAGAGTAGTGGGTATGAGGGTGTGGGGGAGGAGGAGGGGAGAGAGACACTTGTACAGGAGGAGAGTGTCACTAGCTATGGACCACCCCAGACAGGGGCAGATGCATACGCACAGTTACAAGGTACTATACTAATATATACTTAGTATGGTATATATATACATGTATATATGTAATGTGTGTGCATCCCCCAGACAGGGGCAGATGCATACGCTCAGCTGCAAGGTATCAGTCCCATTTCCTATTTCTCTCATTGTATGTGTATGTTCACATATACATCTCCATCTCACCCCCAGCCCTGTGGCACCGGGGAGATGTGGATGGCACACTGGCACTGGGGGCAGAGGTATAGTCTGTGCTTTGTATCAGTATGGTTACCTACAGGGTATATATGTTCGTGCTCATACTTACATACGTATATGTACTACTCTTTGTATATACATACTGTTATATGTTGCTCTATAAGGTGTGACGTGGATGGGACACTGGCACTGGGGGCAGAGGTAAGAGAAATATATTGTTAATGTGTGTGTGCATTATTACGTAATATAGCATATCTTCCCCCCAGGTACTTGTATCCATGCCCCAAGCTCTTGTATGTATAAATATACATATATATATATACATTCCCTATATATGAATTATTAATTCCCTCATGTTTAGGTCCTTGTGTCCATGCCCCATGCCCTTTTGTGCATGGTTATATGTACATTCACTGTATATGTATATTTACTGTATTTGTTGTTACTTAACCCCCAGGTACTTGTGTCCATGCCCCATGCCCTGATGTGCGTGCCCATAGTGGCAGCTGCCATGGTGGAGAGGTATTGGTAGACACATTAACTTACTATATATATATATATTGGCCATATTTCACAAATACATGTGTACATGAGGGTGTGCCCATAGTGGCAGAATTGTGGAGAGGTATGGATATACACATACTTGTGTATACCATGTATACAATATGTATTCATATATATATGTAACACTAGGAAGCGTAAGTCTGAGCTCTACCTCTGTGCATCCAGACCCAGAAGACTCTCTCTCTCTCTCTCTCTCTCTCTTCCCCTGTATATATACGTAACACTAGGAAGCGTAAGTCTGAGCTCTATCTCTGTGCATCCAGACTCAGAAGACTGGCACCTGACCATGGGTGCACATGGCTGGCCACAGGACTATATTACCTTCTATCAGGTATTGTATGTATTAATAATCATATAGGTACACCCTTTGACCACGGGTGCACATGGCTGGCAACAGGGCTGTACTATCTGTTATCAGGTAATCTCTTACCCCCAGAGAAGTGGCCCAAGTGCTCTGCCCACTGTCACAGGCCTCTCTCTCTCTCTTGCTCTCTCTCCCTATCTTCCTCTCTCTCTCTCTCTCTCTCTCTCTCTCTCTCATTATATCAGTATACTCTGGTACCTATATGCATATTCTTACCCTCAGAAGAGTGGGCCAAGTGCTCTGCCCACTGCCACCGGGCACTGGAGCTAGAGCCCACACTAGTCCATGCCAGACTGGCACTGGCCAGGGTGGCTAGTGTTAGAACACAGGTATAGTACATAGATATACACATACTATAATGGATAAATATGTAAACATATATATACACTGGCTAATACCAGTCCGACTAGTATTGGAACCGAGGTATGATTGCCACTTCATTCTCTCTGGCTCTCTCTCTCTACCTCACCCAACAAGAGCATGCTATGTCCTTACATCTCTTCATATACTTGTAGTGACTTAGAGGTATAACCTATCATTACTCTTACATCATCACGAGCATGCCGCGTGCATCTGACGCATCTCTCTCTCTCTATGTCTCTCTCCCTATATTTGTATATATACCTCACCCCAGCACGAGCATGCCATTGTCCACCTGAGACGTCTCTCTCTCTCTATGTCTCTCTCCCTATATTTGTATATATACCTTACATCAGCACGAGCATGCCATTGTGCATCTGAGGCATGCCCTGGCTATATCACAGGGCAGCATAGAGATATGCATTGCAGCTTGTAAGGTACATAGAAGTGTGTGCAGTTGACCCTAAGTGTACATATATACCTCTTACCCTCAGGAGTACCTGTCCCTTGACAACAAGGCTGCAGATGCACTCGAGATGGCACTCATGGCGAGGTTAGTCTCTCTCCATCCATCCCTTCTTTTTCCTATTTCTCTCTTACATATCATATATGTATACGTATATGATTATACATTTGTATCTCACCCCCAGGGACATCTCCCCCCACACCCCTGTGGTCTGGGGCCTCACCCTCTGTGCAGCATACTACAGGAACAGGTGTGTGTGCATTTTCTTATACGTCTACTCAATATGTGTCCCAAGGATGTACGACGATGCCATCAGCAAGTACTGCTTATAGATACTCTCATGTTCACATGGTATTGTAGTTATCAGTGTGACATATGCTTAGATATATCTCACCCCTAGGATGTACGACGATGCCATCAGGGCAGCAGACTATGTCACCAATGCCAACTTCTTTTTACATACAATACTATATGTAATAGAGATATGCCTCTATCTCACTGTGTAGGATGTACGATGATGCCATCAGTGCAGCAGATGCATGCATACAGAGGGTGACAGGGGGGGAGACAATACCAGGTACTATAGTATAAATACACACACGTATAAATTATATATACATAGTGGCTTCGATGGGAGTCGAACCCACACCCTCTCACTCCCAGGCCGTGACACGTCTGTGCTGTGTGAGGCCTATGCCGCCAAGGGCCACTGTCTGATGCACATGCACAAGTACCAGAGTGCAGAGGGGTGTTATGAGCAGGTACACTACTCACACGCATCCTAATGCCATATTCTTAGATGGTATATGTGACAATGTATACCTTACCGCAGGCCCTGTCCCTGGGATGTGGCAGGGAGGCCCAGGTTGGACTGGGCATGGTGTACCACAGGATGGGGAGGTGTGTATACATGTATGGTATATATACTTTTGTATAGTGAGGGATGCGTGAAGTACTGACCCCAGATACTCCGAGGCCTGCCAGGTGTACAATGCTGCCCTGTCTGAGAAGGGCAGCCCAGACCTGGTGGCACTGCTACAGGTATTATATACTATGCATACATTATGTATATATAGTATATGATATGATGCCCTGTCTGAGAAGGGCAGCCCTGACCTCGTGGCATTGCTGCAGGTATAGTATACTATGCATATATTATGTATATATAGTTATATAGTATATGGTATGATGCCCTGTCTGAGAAGGGCAGCCCAGACCTGGTGGCGCTATTGCAGGTATCCAGACATTATGTATATATATAGTATATCTTATAGTATATGATATGCTGCCCTGTCTGAGAAGGGCAGTCCAGACCTCGTGGCACTGTTACAGGTATGTATATGTGTCTTGTAATACATATGTTGAAGGTGTCTCTTTATAGTAGTTTGGCAGTATATAATGTATTAATATGAATTAATATGAATAATTGACCCTTAGGATGCTCTGGTCAGGTCCCTCCGCACCCAGACCAAGTCAATACCCACTTAACGATGTTAATAGATAGTTAACTGTCTTATGCTGATACTGTGCTTTGTTAGTAGGCATGTGATTTGCCTGGTGTATTTCTGTGTGTAAGTGACACTGTCATGGATCATTAGCTGACCCCTCCCTGCAAGAAACAAACGTATGAAACGTGTGCAGTTCGGTCGTAGTTCCAACCTTGGCTCTTTCAAAGCACTGTATTCAGCGTAGTGTCCATGCCCTGCTGTTCTGTGTGCAGTCACACCTGGGAGAACAGCTATGTCACTGAGTGTCTGATGTGTGAGTGGAGGGAGAGGGAGGAGAGGGAGAGGGAGGCCAAGAGGATAGAGGCTGACAAGGAGAGAGCAAGGCGCAGTGCAGCAGAGTACAGCCTGATCAGACCGCACCTGGCACCACTGTTCAAGGATGTGGAGTTAGTGAGGTATACATTTTACAACTATGTATGATATTTGTATGAGTGTATATGTGTTTGTATTTGTATGATACTGACCCCCAGGCAGGATGTTGCCAGCATCAGGCATGTGTCAGTGGAGATTGAGAGGGAGAGGGAGGAGAGGCAGCGGGAGAGAGAGAGCAAGGAGGAGGCAAGAGTGGAGAGGGAGAGAGAGAGACTGGCAGTTGAGGAGCAGCTGCAAAGGCTGGTACCTTCTCTCTCTCTCTCTGACTCTGCCTCTACCCCTCTTGTTGCCAGTCTGACTGTGGTGGTGGATGAACTACTGCAGTTGAGGGAGAGAGAGGCAGAGAGGCAGATGGAGAGAGACAAGGAGAAGGAGAGAGAGGCTGGGAAGGAGAGAGAGAGACTGCTCTTCCTCGACTTCAATCCCGATGCCCTTGCCTCTCTGCAGGCACTCATAGAGCAGGTATATGACATATATATATATATATACATATAAATATATATATATATACAACCCCTGCCCTTGTCTCTCTACCTCCCCCCCCCCCCCCCCCCCCCCCCCCCCCCCCCCCCCCCCCCCCCCAGGGAAAAACCCCCCCCCCCCCCCCCCCCCCCTCACAATCCACCTTTCGAGTAGGATCACAATTCCGCATGTTTCCCTCAAGTACATTCTTTTGCCCACTTCTGTATTTCCAGTCTCCATGTATACCTGTGTATACTTCTAATGCCCAGTCTTCTGTCTGATGCCAACCGGGGCAGGGAAGAGCATCATATACCAACTGGCGGCACTGTGCAGGTATATCTATATGCATGTATGATATATATATGTATATACATACCAGCTGGCCGCACTGTGCAGGTATATATGTATATATATATGTATATATATATACATTGCAGCACTATGTGAGTCTGGTTAGATACTGATGTACTGGTATATGTCACATATACCGTATATGTGCTAACTGGTACTGTGTAGGTGGGTTGGCTAGGGAATAGTATATCATATACCACTCCCCCCCACCCCCACCCTTGATGCATCTATTCTCTCTCTCTTTCACCCTTGTCTGACCCTGTAGGCCGGGTGTGGCCATTGTGGTGTCTCCTCTCATCGCACTCATCAGAAACCAGGTATGTCAGACACCTAGAAGTAACACCTAGTAAGTAAAATGGAATATGAATCTCAGTATTTTTGGATATGTGTGTGTGAATACCACATTCTCACCTGAGGTCACTGCATTGCAGCAGAAGGACATTGGTGCCGCCAGCATCACAGGACAGACCTCACTGGCTGAGAGGAGGGCTATAGGTTGGTTTCTGTGTACAATTTGAGCTGTGATATGATACTGTATATAAATACTCAGTATAGAGTAATACATTATTTTCACCTCAGAGGGTCGACTCACCTCCTGGTTTGTGACCAACAAGCCACTGAAAATACTGTATGTGACACCGGAGGTATGAAGAATAATATTGAATACAATTCTAACTCTGCTGTATGTAAATCTTGGATGTACTTGAAGAGTGGAGACATCATCATCGGGAGTAGCATACTATCCTGTATCTGAGTAGATTGGTATATGTCAGTGTTCCTTCTCTATATCCATGGTTGAGTGATAGTATTCCTGGGTACAGTTTCCTAACCCTAGGGCCTAGATGCGTCTCTGGGTGTGCTGATAGATAGGCTGAGCAGAGAGGGCAAGCTATCCATGGTGGCTATAGACGAGGTATGGGTGAATA
This sequence comes from Kipferlia bialata, assembly GCA_003568945.1. Taxonomy (NCBI): domain Eukaryota; phylum Fornicata; genus Kipferlia; species Kipferlia bialata. The sequence goes on from BDIP01000933.1 coordinate 7,227, forward strand.
TATGTGTGCTTCTGCATGATTCATACTCTGAGAATGATGTACTCTCCATAGTCTCTGTATGGGAGACTGGTATGTAACATTATAGTAGTATAGTATGGGTTATAACCACACACTTCCTCATCCCCTAGATCCACTGCATCAGCAGAACTATTTCACTATAGTAATTGTACTGAGTAGCTAATACAATGTATAAATAGCGCATTGCACTACCCCCTCACCCCCCAGGTCCACTGCATCTCCAAGTGGGGCCATGACTTCAGACCTGCATACCTCAAGCTGAACGGACTAAAACAGAGGTATACACTGTTATTCACAAGACTGAATCTATATCTTTTTTACTGGAAACACACATATATTGATACTTCTGTCTATCTACTGCAATGATGTCTGAGATATATGCATTCTAACCATCCTGACTCTAGGTGGCCAGGTGTGCCTGTCTGTGACAACATCCAGATATACAAATTCAGCTGTATGTATATCATATCGGTCTCTACCCCTTACTCTAGGTGGCCCGGTGTCCCCGTCTGCGGCATGACTGCTACTGCCACCAGATACGTACAGAGACACGTCATAGAGGGACTAGAGATGCAGAGACCGTACGTGATACATTGTATATCCACACATACAATAGTCACGTAGAGGTATGTCTTAGACGACTCACCACAGCCACCGTGTGCGCACCAGCTTCGACCGGCCCAACATCTTCTACTCTGTACTACCTGAGTGGGACAGGGCACATGCACCAGAGCTCATAAGGAGAACGTTCAAGGTGGGTATGCGTGTTAATACTCCATACTGAGACTTATAAGGAGAACGTTCAAGGTGCGTTTCCTTCGTTTGAGTTCACTTCATTTCCCCTCATATATTAGGAGTACTTAAGGTTACATTGGGTGTGATTCTATTTGTAATGTTGGGTGTGCTTGTCTCCCCCTCACGCTACAGGACCAGTGCGGCATCATCTATGTGGGTACCAGAGGTGCCACCGAGGATGTATGCAGAATACTTGGGGAGTATGGACTGCAGGTACATGGTTGTATATATAGATTTATGTGGGATACTACTTTTAGGCCTCCAGTGGTACATGTTCTACTCCTCATCCCAGAGCATCCCCTACCCTACCATGCTAGACGTATATATAGTATAGTACTATCAATGTCTCTATACACATTCACCCCTCCAACTATCTAATCTCCCCAGGCCCTCCTTTACCATACTAGCCCTATGTATACACATATTGTTTGTATACATAGTCATCACCCCTCTATATCTCATTATTAGGCCCTCCCCTACCATGCCGGCATGAGTGCCAAGGACAGGAATGCCAACCAGAGGCAGTGGGAGAACGGCACAGTCAACATCATATGCGCCACAATAGGTGTAACACTATCTCCGTCTGCAAGCACTCTCCAACTATACTCTGGGGCCATTTTGTGTTGAGTGCGTATACTTGCATTACTCATCATCAGCCTTTGGAATGGGCATTGACAAGCCCGATGTGAGGTTTGTGATGCACTGGTGCATGCCGGACATGCTCGAGAGCTTCTACCAGGTACTAATAGTACATAATACTATACATACTATGGTATTTATATATTGTCACTAGTAGTGACTATCATGGTAGAGAGCTTTTACCAGGTACAAATGGTATACTATGTGTATATATATGTGTGTGCTGTCGATAATGTCTAGACATTGACTCTTGTATTTCTGTTTATGTACAGTGGTACACCTCACCCCCTACTACCATATATATACCATACTTGCATGTGTGTGTCTCACCCTACTGCATACATAATCCATATTGGCATGTGAGTGCCTCACCCCCTAGGAGAGTGGCAGGGCAGGGAGGGATGGTCAGCCGAGTGCGTCCATTGTCTATTGTGACACTACCTTTTGGGACAGGATACATCTGTGAGTAGAAGTATGCCGTCTCTAGTAGCCATATTTCTTGAAGGTTAAGTTTTGCGTAGTGTTGGATGCATGTACAACGTCCCTCTAACAGTCAGGGGACTCAAACTGCGGGAGGAAGGTCTTGCAGGAGAGATCTTGCTCTTTGAGGTGAGCCTCCTAATCCCCACAATCATGTATATTGATGCTGCTCTTGCATAAGCCAACGGTGTCCTTTGACTTTTAGTGACTGACATATGTATATGAAGTTTCAGCCTCGTCCCTTATCGCTAGGAAGTGGCTGACGGAGATGAGTCCCCAGACAAGGCAGAGAAGCAGAAGGAACTCGAGATAGTCAAGGCCAGGCTCAGCTCAATGTATAAGGTGAGCGGTTGTGAGATAGATGACACAAGACCTACTAATATACTATGTGTTGAGTGATTGTGTATCTCACTTCCAGATGTTCGAGTACTGTACCGTAGACCCCCCCAGAGACACAGACACTGGCATGATAGACGGTGGTGCCAGAGCACGGTGCCGCAGGGAGTATGTACTGGGGTGAGTGATATGTTTGCAGAGAGAGCATGCTACACTGAGAGTCTCTTGGCCATCAGATTAATGGACTTACCCCAGCTACTTTAGTGAGACACTGGCCACACACTCAGACAGGTGCTGTGACGTGTGTGACTCGGCAGCAGGTATATGTGTTTACTGTCTGTGTACCACATCATCCCTACCACACATCGTATAGTAATGTTTGTAATTTCTCTTACCCATTTGATATGTAATTGACTCCAGGCTTCTACCGGGGCATGATGTCTGGGTCTGCCAACTGTGTCACTTACTCAGAGGTAACACTGCGTACATACATACATGGTGTCATAGAGTTAGTACTAGGGATTTCATATTGTGTGTCACATCTCCCATATCATTGCCATATACACTATACATTATTGCGTATATGTCCTGCACCTGCTGACCCTCAGGACGCAGAACAGGCCAGGGATAGAGAGAGAGAGAGACGAGTGGAGAGGGAGATGAGAAAGAGGCCTCGCGGTGAGGGTGAGCAGGAAGGGAGGGGGAGGGTGCGGAAACGACAAGACCCAATGGGAGACATACCCATGCTAGCAGAGAGATACGAGGACATGGGTAGAGACAGGGATGTGGGGAGACACCCTGACATGGAGATGCCTAATGCAGGACAGGGTGTGTTCATGGGAGTGGGCAGGACTGTAGGGGGACCAGTGGCCAAGCCAAAGAGGAAGAACCATCGGAGGTGAGCATTCTATCCATATGTAATTAGGCGAGCACTGCCACTAAATTTGTGTATTGTAGCACCGTTCCTTTAACCTCTAGTACCCGTGTGTACCAGGACCTGCTGGACCATGGAGCACCGATGGGGGAGCTGGGGGTGCCGAGGTGAGGGGTGTGTATGCACTATGGATCAACAGGCGAGGAGTGGATCTCTGTCACTATATGTTCACGCTTTGTAGGGACTGTGTATGGCCTCTTATACTCAGGTTCGGTAGGGGCTGGGTAGGGACCAGGGCAGTTGGCAGTCAGTGGAGGGATCCCAAAGGGAAGGAGGTGAAGAGGATACGGAAGAAGGATAGGAAGAGTGCGGCGGAGAGGAAGAAGGAGAGACGGAGAGCTCTAGAGCGCGAACTTGCGGCTATGAGTAGTGACACGGAGGAGGAAACGCCCTTTGAAGTGTAACACGAGCTCCCAATAGACTCTCTCCAACACTGTTTCGTAGGAGGTACTATGTTATAGGAACTGTTATGTTGTAGGTGTCCCATCTGGATGCGCCTGTCGAGATGATATATCCTTAATCACATTCAGTTCACTGAGACAATTTTGCTGTAACTACCACTACTGTAACGACGCGTTGGTGCAATGAAACACACCATCGCGGACTCGGCTCTACTTGAGAACTATATATCTATTGGTCCTTTCTCTATGCTGTCTCAGTCCCCTTCCACACACCCTGGAGTGTGCACTCAGTATGTATGACCCATGTACTCACACGGGTCTTACATACTGGCAGTGCACACCCCAACATGTGTGGCGAGGGACTGAGCTAAATAGTAGAGATACTCTCCACCTCTCCACTAGTGATATCCTACATCTGCCCTCCCCAGATACCACTCGCCACCCTCTCTGCCTCCTCTCTCTCCTCCTCTCTCCTCCTTGCTAGGTACTGGGGGTAGCTCACCTTGGGATTAGTAAAACTACTTTAGTAATACTAGTTTAGTATCATATTTATGCTACACTGCCTAGGTAGCTCACCTTAGGCCTCCACACAGTCACAACCTTGCCTGGGGTGGAGTGGTTCCTGCCCCTCACGAACACGCCGACGAAGTGGGGGAAGATGATCTGCAGTGAGGATTAGTTGCGATGAAATAGTAACCACGCAGGGTAGTATTGCTCAGTACTCCATATTTACTTATTGTAAGCGTCAGCATCGTATTGAATACAGTGATACACCAATGTATGTATATGTATATATATGAGTGAGTGTATACCTTGTAGGCATCGGCATCTGCTGGCACACTCACTGGAACAAAGGACCCACACATCCTTGGAGTGAGAATGTTGTACATAGTGGTCATTGTGTGTAGCTCTATATAGTGACTGTATACTGTCACTCCCACCCCGTCTCTGTGCTAATATGATGTAGTATGTGTCATGATAGAGAACAATACACCGCTACTATTAGTATGGTGCTGCCATATATACAGTATATATGATATACAGTATATATGATATATACTGTCCCACCTCTGAGCATCGACTGTGCTGGAGTGTACAAACTGAGTGATGAGGGGGGTCACGTCTCTCTCATCAGCTCTCTGCTCTCCTGGGCTCAGTGACAGATTGAGTAGTATTATGAATTATATGAATATAGATATACGGTGCTATATACACCCACCCATGCAGTGTCATCCTGAGCCACTTCTTGGAGCACTCAATGTCGTCACGGGACATGACGGAGACGTCCTGGGGGTGGGTCTCCATGTATGGAGCCTAGCTGGTCCTAGTACTCGAATGAAGCAACAGACATGGAGAGAGAGATGTTGCATTGTGGCAATAGAGTGAGAAAACCAAGTACACACTCTCCAACTTGAGTAAGTACGTACCTCAGTATCGAGCATGTACACGTCCTTGAGGTAGGACAGCTGGGTGGCACAGAGAACCCTTGCCCTGGTTCTCTGGAGTTAGGAGAATGTGTATGGAATGATATATAAGGGTGATTCTTATTCATCTCAAGTTGACGAGGTCAAGCATGGCTACAGTATATTGCTACGGAATGCCTGTAATGTTCACACAATAGCCCCTTAATATATAGTATATACGGGTAACCGCCATAACTTACCTCCTTTATCCGCTCCCACTGTGGCCTGTAGGTCTCTTCTTTGGTCTATTGTTAGATTAGATTAGTGCACTTAAGAGGGACATATAGTATATGTCACATATACTCTAACGTCGAGTTAGTAACGGAACCCTACACATACCTTGGCGCTCTCCATCGCACCCTGCAGCCTCTCCCTGAGTGTGGTGGCATCCGCACAGACGGCATCATTCTTCTTCTGGAGTTAAAGTGAGATGTATTTGATGACGTCGCTATGTACAGCTGTTGTGTTGAGACTCTACTTGTGGACTCGAAGTTAGAGTAATCCATGTATATACTACTATGAGAGCTGTCACTCAGGTGTCGGTGTTTAGACACATACACATATCCACCAAGTACGATATCCCACCTCCAGAAACCGCATGAAAGCATCTACCACTCTAAGGCCATTAGTGGGGAGAGGACCTGAAGTTTGGTGTAATATGATAAAGGTCCAGGGAAAGCCTAGAACTCATATTCAGACAAAGCTGTCGTGCACTCATGCACTCATTACATTGTGTGTAGTATGGGTAGTAGTCAATGGAGAGTTTACAATGTGTGCAGCTACTGTATACTCAGTGTGCAATGTGTACCTTGGCAGATGAGGTGTGCTGGTATGGTGTCGTTTGAGGGGTCGGAGACTACCTAGTGTGAGGTATATAGAGTACTACAATGACTAGATTTCATTCACTTCTACATATAATAAGTGATACACCTGTAGCAACTATTACTGTGGTATCACATACCACAGGAAACATTGAGTGGCAATGAATTTCCCATTACCAACCAATAGTTATGATACACAAGTAGAAACATACCCTGATTGTGCAGTGGATGGCAATGGAAGACATCTCACAGATCTTCACGCCCTTCTTCCCAATCAGATGGCAGACCAGAGACTGGGGGACCTGCAATGAGAAGACTCTTCTCATTGAGAAGAGACTAGCAACATAGGGAAAGTGATATATGTGCCGGGAAGTTAAAGAAGGGGGGGGGGGGGGGGGGGGGGTCGGGTCCCTTTGGCGGAGG
>BDIP01000936.1:0-11433 GCA_003568945.1 Kipferlia bialata
ATATTTATGGAGAGAGAGAGAGAGAGAGAGAGAGAGAGAGAGAGAGAGAGAGAGAGAAGGGCGTTCTCAATGGGCATCAGGCCTGGGGGTGAGGTGTACTGGTATATGGATCATCATATTCATCCACAACATACCCATATACATACTGCACTGTACCTGTGACTATTCACTATGAAATAGTATATATATGAATATTGATATACCTGTGTCCTGACTGGCTGCCTGGGACAGAAGGCCAAAAGCACCGCCTGGGGTAGGGGGTCATATATGTATACATATGCATATATATACATATATAGTAGTAGAGAGTGCTGGAGGAGAGAGAGAGAGAGGGAGATATAGTACAATGCAGAGGAGACCAGAGGTACCACATGGAGTGAGAGATATAATACAAAGAGACAGATTATGAGATTGTAAATCCAACATAAACGGCGGATTAGAAGTCTGTAGCAGTATTGCTTGATTACATACCCTTGCCCTCGGCAGCTGCCCTGCTCCTCTCTCTCTCTCTCTCCCTCATTCAAAACATGTACATACATACTATATATACATATACATATATATATACATATATATATAGACTTACCCTTGCCCTCTGCCGCTGCCCTGCTCCTCTCTGTCACGTTCTGGAGGACACCAGCTGGGTGTTAGATACACAAGCACATATATATAGAGAGAGAAATGGATAGTGACACACTAGATGTTCAAATACAATAATTCAAAGTATAATTATAATATATTCAGTACTATATCCGTCTATACCTCTGGGTGGAAAGAGTCCTGATGGCACCTCTCCCGCAGATGCTCCCTCTCTCTCTCCCTCCTCCCCTGTCTCTCCGGCATCGGATGCCAGGACATTGAAGGGGGTGCTCTCCTATAGGGTAAGAGGGAGAGAGAGAGAGAGAGAGAGAGAGAGAGAGAGAGAGAGAAAGAGAGAGAAAGATCTCATCAAATACACATACTCTACCTGGTTCTCCTGGGGTGTCTCATACACCCAGCATATATATATTTATATATATGTGTGTGTGTGTATATATAGTATATTGTATATAATGGAATGTAATCATGTATATTCTCTACCTGGTTCTCCTGGGGTGTCTCATAGACAGTGGAGAGGGGGAACCTCTCTCCCTCCACAGTGGGGGTATCACTGGTGGCGGTCTTGGCTGAAAGTGAGACACTATATACTATATGTATATATAGGGAGAGAGAGAGTATACAAGTGGCGGTCTTGGCTGGCTAATCAGAAACATGTATACACTATACATGCAAACGTGGTAGGTAAGATATAGCACTACATAGGTATCTCCATATTTGTATACAAATATAAACACCAACTCCTGGGGTGTCACTGGGTACAGTCATGGCTCATAGTGATGGGGTTTGACACTATGAATATATAGAGTACTGTATAGTGTTACATAAGGTCTACACATACCTGGGTACTTTACTGGGTATGGCGTCACACTAAGAGGGAAGGCAGTGGATAGATGGGACACTGACTGGGAGAGAGAGAGAGAGAGAGCGCTGTCCTCCGTGTCACTCTCGTCAGTATCCACATCACTCCACTCGCCCTCTCCCTCTCCCTCTCCCTCCCCCTCCCCCTCTCTCTGCCTCCATCTGGACACCCTGTCTGCCTCGACCTCCTCGTCACTGTCCTGGGGTTATATAATATATAATAATATACACTATAAATACATATACTAAATCGTCACTCTCCTATGGTTATATACACTATGCACTACATAGTAATCTACACTATATATATATATGTATACATATATACTATATATATATATACTCTGTCTGCCTCGACCTCCTCGTCACTGTCCTGACGGGTGAGATAGTGCACATAATATACATACAGTAAAAGCCACCATGTAGAGTCGTCACTGTCCTGGGGGGTTACCCTTCTAACCGTCATTGCATCTCTATAAGGATATATACCGCAATACCTCTGTCTCCTCGTCTGATGTCTGCCCCTTGTCTCTCTCTCTCTCTATATATATATCTATATATATATATAAGTACTATCACTTCCCTGTCTTACCCTAGCTCCACCCATGTCTCTGACCCCCCGAGGAAGGCTCTCTCTCACACACTTACTCTCCTTATACATATATATACCCTACCTCTGTCTCCTCGTCTGATGTCTGCCCTTTCTCCCTCTCCCTGTCACTGTTCATCAGTCCATAGGAGTAGGACCGGTGGCCGGTCTCACTCTCAGACAGACAGAGCCTACTAATCAGAAGGAGTTAGTGTTACACTGATAGTACAGGTATATATAGAGTATGTACAGTATGACTAGGACCGATGGCCTGTCTCACTCTCGGAGAGACATAGTCTAGGGAAAGTAGTGTATATATACAAATATCTATATATGTACAAATACATATATAGAGAGAGAGAGAAATAGAAGACTAGAGTATATATAGGGCCAGAGAGAGAGAGGAGTCAATCTCAGACAGACATAGTGTAGGGTATGTAGTGTGTTTATACAAATATGTAGTATAGATATGGAGAGAGAGAGAAAGAGAGAGAGAGAGAGAGAGTATGCCCTGTGGCCTGGTCTCACTCTCACACAGATGGAAGAATAATAGTATGCACACTATAAAAATTTAGAAATAGATGAAAGCTGTTGTCCTTGAAAGAATTAGTACTCATAGGAACTCTTCCCCAGAATCATAGCCATATCTACCGAATCCAACACCACTCCTACCTCTCTCCCCCAGTCTCCCTGCCACTGCCACTCATGTCTGTCTCTCTCTCTCCCTCTACACCCTTTCTCCCTCTGTGTGTTGATGGGTGGAGGATGGGCTGGTACTGGGGCTGGGTGATCTAGACATTAGAAGGTATGCATAGAGAGAGAGAGAGAGAGAGAGAGAGAGAGAGAGAGATGTGCAGGATAGGCTGGTACTTGGGCTGGGTGATCTAGCGGTTAGAAGGTATGTATTTACATATATATAATGATGTATAAGGTATCAATAAGCATATATTTACATATATAACACATATATGATGGGCTGGTATTGGGGCTGGGTGATCTAGATGTTAGGACGGAGTGTTATACATTCACACACGTAACTGTGTAAATAAGAGATTCTCAGTAAAAGATACCCATAGAGACCTCCCAGGGTAGGCAGTGTGACGAAGAGGTACTGCCACATACCATCTACATACAAATGAAAATGTATAATAACACATACGTGTATATACATAATAATACATACGTGTATTCCAGTATAACATCTAACACTTAGTGTGTATGTCCATACCTGGTTAAGCAGTGTGGCGCATAGGTACTGCCACAGACCAGCGAGGGACCGGTTGAGGACATCGACGTCCTGTCGTGAGGGGATATTCACATATATAGGAATCTGTATAGAGAGAGATATATCCGCGAGGGACCGGTTGAGGACAGGACATCGACGTCCTAGGGTGAGTATGCACATGCGTCAATATGAGTATGTACAAGAGGGTATGCAGAACAGTACACACACGCACACAGTGAAAGAGAGCTTAGATAATGAACGGCTGAGGACATCGACATCCAATGGTAAGGGGCCAGAGAGAGAGAGAGGGAGAGAGAGGGAAAGAGGATATATGTATGTATCCCTATACAAACCTGGCTAGTGGGGTTGGATAGGGTATCCCCTGTCTGTGTCCTCTCTCTCTCTCTCTCTCTCTCTCTACATGTAGATATATACATAGATACGTACCTGGCTAGTGGGGTTTGACAGCGTGTCCCCAGTCTGTGTCCTCTCAATGAACTCTCTCTCTCTCTATCTATATATATACACACACACACATACATATATAGATATGTACCTGGCTAGTGGGGTTACTGAGTGTGTCCCCAGTCTGGGTTCTCTCGATGAACTCGAGGAAGTCTCTGGCGGCACTAAGAAGGACCTATAATTAGAATACATGGAGAAAGAGAGAGATATCCATGAACTGAGAGAGGGGGAGAGAGAGATATCCATGAACTCTAGGAAGTCACGGGCGGCACTAAGAAGGACCTACAGTAACGGTATACTAATGTACATATCAATATACAGGGGGTGCGAAAGAGAGAGAAACTGAGAGAGAACATCAATCTCTAGCGGCACTAAGGTGGAAGTGTTTGTATACAATTTGTCATTTTGATATAGATCTACTTCATATCACCACATACCTCGTCAGGATCCACCCCTCCCTCCTCCCTCTCCCCAGGCCACTGCTGGGGCAGGGGGATCTTCTTGGTGCGGCGCCTGGATGTTGAGTACGTGTGAGTGTTTCGCATATAATAGCAATTGTACAACTGCAATGATTATACAGTTGTAGGCACATATGATGTCTGGTCATTTCCATACCTCTGCATAACTCTCCACCACTGGGGACCCTTCTCCCCACCCTTCCCCTTCCCCTTGCGCCCTCTCCCTCTCCTACCCTTCCCCCTCTGGAATCTCTCTCTCTCCCTGTCCCGGTCTCTCATGCCATACAGCCTCACACCCTGAAGGTAAAAAGGGTGTAGGAGGAGAGAGTATGTGTATTTGTGAAAAAGGGTGCAAGCGGAGAGAGTATGTGTGTTTGTGTAAAGAGGGGGCAGAGAGAGAGAGAGAGAGAGAGAGATACCTCAGGTGGACTGGTACTGGCCCTCCTCAGTACAAATATACATGTATATACTATAAGTATGGTCTTATCACATGCAAAATACATGTGATTTAGTATAGTATGTATGAATTATGTATAATATATGTACCTCAGGTGGGCTGCTGGTACTGGCCCTCCTGAATACATATATATACAAATATATACTATGAATATACTATTAGTATTTTCAGACATAACACTATATACTGTACATATATGTAATGAATATAGCACATATATGTAATGAATATAATTCTATAATAATCATATACCTCAGGTGGACTACTGGTACTGGCCCTCCTCAGTGACCATCCAACATCCTCCTCTCCCTCTCCCTCTCCCTCTCTATCCCATAGAGATGAGGATGTGTGGATGCCACGACCGGCGGTAGTCTCTCTCTCTCTCTCCCTCTCTGCCCCCTTAGGGCCGGGCCACTTGAGACGCTGGGGATGAATACACTACTAAAAGCAATAGCATTTTTACTCATAGTTTATACTCTATACTCATATATGTCCACTTCAGACGCTGGGGATAAGTGTACACAATTATGTACAATACAAGACTTACATTATATATGCTATACATACCTGGGGCGATATAGACAGAGGTGAGCGTGTGAGTGGCGACAGGGCATGGCTGAAGTGGCCCATGGAATATATATGTATATACATATATAATCTATATAGAATATGCAAGGGAAGTATATCACATGGTATATGTATGTGTGTATTTGTATATACCTGGGGTGATATGGAGAGTGGGGATCTGGTCAGAGGTGACAGTGCATGGCTGAAGTGGCCCATGGAGTAGTCCCCATCCCCATCCATCTCTCCCTCTATGCGCATGGTGGGGAGGGGTGCCCTTCTCTAGGGGTGAGCACAGTAACAATATGTATATACTATATATATATATGTATATGTATATGTGTATATATGTATATATATTGCGCATGGTAGGGAGGGGGTGCCTTCTCTGGATATAAGAGAGTACAGAGATGCTATTGTATAAGTCCAGCTGACCAATTATTGCTCTCTATGTACTATATGTATATATATGTATATATATGTGGATGCGCATGGTGGGAAGGGGGTGCCTTCCCTAGATGTGAGTGTGTTGAAACACCATATACATACTATAAATATATATGTATGTATATATTGGTGTACATATATATATATATATTATACTTGTTAGTATACACATGGCAGGCAGTGCAGGTCTATTCTAGGGGTGAGCACAGTAACCACTATCCATAATAGTGCATATATGTACTCTATAGATGCCTCACTCTCTCTCCACATAGTGTATATATATACGTTAAGAAATTCATATATATACTCTCGTCAATACACACCCATATGGGTATTGGCCTATATGTTATGTGTATACATATATCCTTCAATACAAGCGTACCTGCATCGGTGGGCTCTCTCTCTCTCTCTCATGCCCCTGCCCTTCATACATGCATATACACGAATAAGTACATACACTTCTAGACACTCACATGTAAATAGTTAGTACCTGCAGTACTATTATAAGCGTTACTACACATCCTACCTGCATCGGTGGGCTCTCCCCCATCCCCCTGCCCTTCATGCCCTTGACAACGCCTGGGGGGTTAGATTGTGTATGTGGCCAGAATTCATGGTATATGTGGTATAAAGTAGAGTATATAGAAACGCATATATACTATATCCTTGCTCTGCATGCCCTTGACAACGCCTGGAGGGTTAGAGAGATATAGTAGAGGAATATATAGTGTATAGTATATAGTAGACCATATATATAGTATATAGTAGATCATATATATATGTAGTTTAGTAGGGATATATATACAATGAATCAAGAAATCCTGCCCTTCATGCCCTTGACAACGCAGGGTTAGGCAGACATAGAATTTATGTATGTGGACAGGGAGTAAAGCAAACGGCTGGAGGTAGAATTGCATTGAGCCCGTCAAGTATCCTGTATGACTACGCCTGAGTGCATATATATAGAGAGAGTTATAGAGTACACCCAGCCTAGAACGACCCTATGGACAGCATGGAGTCATACCATATGTATATATACAAGTACATAGTATGCTTATGATACTTATACATACTTCCATAAACATGTATCCGTATATATATATATGTACATACCCTTGAATGGCCCTATGGACAGCATCGAGTCGATGGCCTTCTGCCAGGCAGAGGAGGCATCTGAGGATTAGACACAAAAGAGTATATATATATATAGAGTATATATAGAGTATATATATATATATATAGGGAGAGGAAGTGAGAGTGAGAGAGACAGAGATACAGGGTTCTGCCAGGCAGAGGAGGCGTCTGGGGGTTAGACACATATACACACGCACATCTATACACAAATTGCGATTACATGTGAAAGGTATATGAGTCAATATTATTTAGGAGATACATGTATGTGTGCAGACAGAGAGATATCAGACGGGGTATCTAGGCACGAGAAGTAACTCACACATATCCTCTATAGAGAGAGACCCCATGTATATACACAGGGGGAGGCTCAACCACTCACCCTCGACCTCTGGCTCTGCGGGTCTATCTCTCTCCCTGTCTCTCTCTCTCTCCCTGATCACGATGGTGTCACTGGGATGAGTATATATATATATATATACATAGCACATACTATACAGATAGTATATACCACAGCCCTCTCTCTCCCCCTGATCACAATGGTGTCGCTGGAATAAGAATATATAATAGTAGTATATTCTCATGTGTCGCTGGGATGCGGCTGTTACACTATAAACTATGTATGCTCTATATGCATATGCATAACACACACTCACACTCACCCCTTTGCCTTTAATAAAGTAATTAGTCAGTATAAGGACCTGTATACTAAGATATGTATACAATACATCTATATATAGTATACTCACCCCTTTGCCTTCCTGGGGTTCTTGGCCAGGTGGGCCTGGAAGCGCTTGAACCTAGGGGTTAAGAGAACTATACATATATAATCAAATGTGTGTATAGCAGTAGAATAGAATAGATTAGATATATATGTGTGCCAATGTAAATAGGTGGGCCTGGAAGCGCTTGAACCTAGGGTGTTAGTGTGCACGTAAATTTGTATTCAAATATACATTCATATGTGTGTGTATGTGTGAATGCAAAGGCAATAGGCCTTGAATCTCTTAAACCTAAATGTCAATGAAGATGAAGTGTGTCTTCAGATACACGCATAGAGAGAGACACAAATCCGGGCCTATAAACATCACGACCCTACATAGATACGTAATCTCATGCACACAATTACACATACCTCTGGAGCGATGCCAGCTTGAGGTTGGACACAGAGCCACCGACCTGGAGTGAGTGACACTTACATACGCAAATACACACATATATATACACACATATGTATGTGTGTATATTAATATATGTATGTGTAAGGCTTGAGGTTGGAGTCACCCACCTGGAGTGGAGTACATATCTACAAGAGTATACATCTGGATCTTGTGGCATCAGTGCAAATATATCAAGCCAGTGCCAGAGTTCCCGGTATACAGGGATATATGTTCATAGATAGAGTTATAGTTACCACTATGGAGTTGTATGTATCCTGCGTATGTATCCCAGTACCAGAGATCCAGGCAGTGTCTCTGTCTATACCTCTCGTCAACATATTTACAATAATTGAAATACATAAAGTGTATTGATATAATGCGAGAGTGGCAGGTATTATTATGCGTATTAAAACAAAAACCTCGACAACGTGTACTACACACTATATTCAAATACACACACCTGGTTCAGCATTCTGACGGATATGCTAGCCACCACCATCTGATACACCACAAAGGCATCTGGCCCCTTCTTAGACCCTTGGGACTCTGCAACTGTAGCAGTCATGGCATTCCTGGTATTAAATATATATACAATAACATATTTATATATATATACCTATATATGTGTGGAGTATATATTGGTATTCATTAGTTGCTTGACTGTCAGCCACAGTGGCAGTCATGGCATTCCTAATGATAAGACCATGTGTATGCATCCACAAACACACATGAGTGCATAAGAATATGACAGAATGTGTATACTGTATACTACAGCTACATATATACACACCTCAGAGCGTTGAATGCTGCCACCTGCTCTGGGTTGGTCTGGTCGGACAGGTGCTCTGAAGGGTTAGAGATGTATATATATCCATATACTTATAGAGTTATGTAAATATACAATAACAAGTAGTAGGAGAGAAAGAGATATACTGCTCTGGGTCGGTCTGGTCGGACAGGTGCTCTGAAGGATAAGGGGATAGTCATGAAGATATAGTTAAATATATATAGTTACTGGGGGAGAGAGAGAGAGAGAGAGAGAGAGAGAGGTACACTGCTCTGGGTTGGTCTGGTCGGACAGGTGCTCTGGGAGGTTAGGTAACAAACACAAGTATAGATGTCTGTATACACTCACATATATATATATAATAGTATCAGAGAGAGAGAGACATATGTTTACTGATATGGGTTGGTCTGGTCAGACAGGTGCTCTGGGGGTTATGTTCAGTATGAGTATATGAACACAGATATTCCATTATATACTGAGGTGTAGAACATCTACTCATACACATACCTAGTCTCAGGCTGGGAGGCCGTCTCTCTATATATATAATGTATACATATGCTCTATTCACATATACACATTCATATCGCATACTATACTATACACATACCCAGTCTGAGGCTGGGTGGCCGTATATACACAGGTATATATACAGGTATATATATATATGTATATATGGATGGTGCCCCTAGACTAATCCATTAAAGTATAAATATATACTTCTATGCACACCTATTCTCAGGCTGGGAGGCCGTCTCTTCCGGCCCTTCCTAGATCTCTTGGCCTTGGCACGGCTGGATATGAGTGTAATCACTTGATACATACGTATATACAATAATACATAGTAGCAAATGTATATAATGCATGTGTGTACTTCCTAGATCTCTTGGCCTTGGCACGGCTGGATGTAAGGGTATATGTATACACATATATACTAGAGTATTCAGTAATTAATGAATGTAACGTGTGAATATCTAACGGCTGGAATCAGAACAACAGAACAATAACGAACAAAAACGAACAAAAACGAAGAACAAGGAACAACACAGAACATGGTTGGACAAGGAAAGGCTGCGGCAAGAGGATCCACAATATATACACAATAATACTGGATACAATACTGACGTATGAGGTTAGTAATTATGAATATGAACAGTATAATGTATTTGCACACACACCTAGACCCGTAGTCAAAGCTATGCCACCAGCCCTCTATATATGTATGTATATATACTTATATATATTAATGTATACACACATCTGTATGTACCTATATATTCATACATATGTAAATGTATACAATTAGGTATACCTAGACCCATAGTCAAAGCTGAGCCTCCTCCCCAAGGGCTGTCTACCACCCCTCTCTCTCTCCCTCTCTCCACCTCTCTCTAGGGTGGAAGGAGAGTCAGGGTCACGCTTCTGGAACCTATTGCATTAGAAACATGGATAAGACAGATACAATATATGAATATATGTCATACAATCAGTATCTCTTCGGAGAGTCAGGGTCACGCTTCTGGAACCTGATATAGGTAAAAGGGAGTAGTATCAATATATATAAGTAACACAATACAGTCTATCCAATACCTTAGTGTCCACCCCCTCCTAACCCTGTCTCTCTCTCTCCACATATCTACCTCTCCATCTATATTCATACTAATATAATGATATACACAAACACGATAGAGTTGCAGTATAGCACATGAGTATACCTGGGCGTCCACCCCCTCCTGACCCTGTCTCTCTCTCTCTCCAACTGTCTCCTCCTCTTCTTCTGATGGTTAGGACATACCCATATGCAAACAGTGCCAAATGTTAACAGAAAACATGTGATACACTCCGCCTATATCGTTACCTTCTGCTTGGGTGTCAGTTCATCATATAACCAATAATCCAACCGATGACTCTCTCTCTCTCTCTCCTTCTATATATATATACATATATATATCATGCATTCAGTATATATTTATATATATATATATACCTTCTGCTTGGGTGTCAGCTCATCGTCAGTGTGCACTAGCCTGGAGTTTAGAAGGGGTATACTATCACTATTGCAAAAAATGGATTTTATAGACCTCCCAATGGAAAGGTATTGTGGATTAGAAATACTGATATATTGATTGATTAGCTAGGGGATGTGAGTGCATCCATGGTATACAGTCAAGAGAGAGATTCCGATCAATTGACTGCAGTCAATCAATCAATAAATCAATCAATTGATTACCTGGGTGATGTGAGTGCATCCATCGGAAGGTCCATCTCGTTGGTGTCTCTCTCCCTCTCGCTCTCCCGCTGGCTCCTGGGGGGTGAGTACAGACATGTATACATACTATACATACATCTACATACTATATATATACTATATATACTATACTATAGATACTATACATATATACACTATATATATTCTCCCGCTGGCTCCTGGGGGGTGAACACCTCTACACACACACATCTCACACCTCTCTACTAAGTATATACCTATATACTATACATGCATCAATCTCTCTCTCTCTCTCAATATATATATATCCTATACATACCTAATCCCTCTCTTGTGATGTCTGGCCCTCTCTCTCTCTCTCTCTCTCTATATATATATATATATGTGTGTGTACATGTGCATATTACCTTATGCCCCTCTTGTGATGTCTGGCCCTCTCCCTGGCTATCTGCATCTCTCTCTCTCTCT
>BDIP01000937.1:0-13499 GCA_003568945.1 Kipferlia bialata
CTTTTTTACCCCCCCCCCCCCCCCCCCCCCCCCCCCCCCCGCAGCTTCCCCCACTTGTATCTCATCTCTAGATCCCTTGACTGTGTGCTCTCTACTGTCAAGCAGCCTTTCTCCTTCGACGGGTCTGGCTTTGTTGCTCTCTTCATCCTGGCAGGTGTATGCGTCTATTGTGATTAGTTGGTATCTTTCTCTCTCTCTCTCTCTCTCACGCATCTCTTGTTGCCCTTGTACTACTTACATCAGCCGTATGTCTTTCGGGTACCCTGTTCTGGACACTTAAGGTAGGTGTCATGCACACACGCTTCCTGGTAATCTCCTTCAGTCTCTCTCTCCTGGTAACCGATAACGTGAGGCTCCCAACCCCCCCCCCTCCCACCCCAGTCATATGCCAAGTACAACTCTAGGCGCCGCAAGGACGGAAAGGGACCAATGCTAGGTATGCGTGGTTATGATACCGACCTCCCCCCCCCCTGTCTCCCCCCAGGCCTTGGACCCAAGCGCTACCAACGCATGCTGCAGATAGTGCACTCTGCTCTGTCAGTGGCGTGCATAGCGGCACTTATAGCATGGCACAAGCTGATATAGAGGCTAGGAGAGTGTTTCTAAGAGGTTACACATAGTATGTTGCATCATGGAGAGAGACCCCCCATATGTATAGACACTAGTGATAGTTGTGCACTATATTGGTATAGTCACATTTAGTATAGAGCAATATGTATTAGATCCATATCTAGTAATTAGCAGCATCGTAATAGATTTCGTGTATTGTCCGTGACGTGTGTATAGATACATACCGGAATTCACCATAGAATATAGTACCATTCTCTACAGATATCACTGTACACTGTATACATCCTGATCTAGGATGCATTTGTTCACTCCTATTTGGGTTGTTCTCTATATTGTGTCTCCCTCACTGCACTAGAGAGCATTGACAATATGAACTCCACCGTTGGAGAGACACATGTGTCACCGCGAATTCCTGTTGTGGCTCGACCTCAGTGTGTGACTGCTATATCAGACACACAGGTATAGGTGTAACAACACAGATGGAATGATACGTCTCACACGCCAAATGCCATGTCTCTGGCTCTTTGGGTAGTACTCATGACCAGGCCCTGCTGCTAGTCTCTCAGACTGGCCCCACCAAGACCTGTCTCCTCCTGACCACCCACTCAGATGGGTCATTCTCAGAGGAGGGGCTGCCATGCCCCATACTCATACAGGTACTGCCTCTACTCTTACAACACCACGTTGTCACACGATATATGGCTGCCATTCTCTTCTCCCTGACAGCACAGTGTAAGTGCTACGGAGTCAGAGTGGGTAGAGACCTTCTGTTTCTCTGCTACGACCCCCACCACGATCCCTTCCGCCACACCCTGTATGCACTCTCAGTGGGTACCATGGAGTGGAGGGTGGCACAGGAGCAAGGGGTCAGGCCTCCCAGGATGACAGCACCCACTGTATTCAGGTGTCATATCAGACTGTTATGACTACAGTTCAGTCTGACTCTCACTACCACACTGCTTACAGACCACGAATTACACTATGCTAACTACAGTCAAAGGAACACCTTCTATATCCACGGAGTAGAGTATGTGCGGAAGGAGAAGTCTCTACAGAAGTGGTGGGAGGGCTTTGACACTGAGGTTCCCAAGCCGGAGTTCTGGGCATATGCGCCACACCTTGGCACTTGGGAGAAGGCTCCTACCCCACCAAAGCGTCTGAGACGAAGGTACTAATACGGAATTTCACACTCACTGTGACAACTAACGACAGAAAGCGTGTCCGTCCCCATGTAAGACGCACACCAACAGTGCTTGTAGGTACCCACAGGGTATGGCGAGTCCATGCACTGACAGTGACCAAGAAAGGGCTGGACAATGGGTGCACGGACAGTCCTGTGTGAAGATGGGAGATGACCACATGATTGCACAATAGGTCCTATTAGAACTGATCTGAATCATTGAGGCGGTAGTTTAGTAATCTGGTTGTGTCTCACTACATACTCCACCATTCTTTAACACTTCTTATCAAACATCTATTATCACCGTCTCACTCTCTGTCTCATCCCTATCCTCACACGATGGTGAGGTTGTATGTCACATCCACCACCAGACCGAAGTCCACCACCTCCGCATACACTCTAAGGGAGTGCTCCCCCATGGACAGGTTAGGGATGACCACGTAGTACCCGCCCCCGCCTGCCTGCCACAGACCCTCTACGTCGTAGTCGAAGATGGAGCCGTCAAGGACCTCCTGGATGTAGGGCTTGGACTCGTAGTAGTAGGATGGCTCGATAGGGGGGAGAAGCGAGGTGGTGACTCCGTCTAGTGTGAACTGGAGGGGATTGGTCAGCTCGGTGAAGACGCTGTTGTAGAATAGGCGCAACCCCTCCAATGTGGAATCATCCGGCTCACTGAAGTACCTGTGTTACTAAGAATGGAGAGTTCCGAATTGCCTTATCACAAGTATGCTAGGTTGGCATATACATACCCGTTAAAGACTGGTACCACAATGTCGCGGCCATACTCGACGGCACAGTCTCTAACAACAGGACCGATTAGACCCTGAGTGCCTGCCAGATACCTGACTAGTTAACACTGAGTGTTGTACTTGCGATACATAAGTAACGTACTCTCTATAATATGGCGAGATTTATAGTAGCTATTCCTCACCATGCCGTCTGAAGGTCCTGGTGTAGGCCGCATCTCTCTCCCGTTGTGTCACTCATGGGGTTGTTGTCCAGAGGCTCAATGCTCGCCCAGTTCCTGCAGTGAGGGTCATACAATATCCAACATGTCTACAAATGGCCAAAGACCCACATACCACCAGTCTCCATTGACATCGCCAGCCGGTCTAAACTGCATGCAAGTGGCATCTTCCACACCACAGGAGGAGTGATGGAGGTCGTCAATCCACTGAGGTGAGGCACTTATAGGAATGGTGTGAAGAGTACTAGTGTATATAACCGCTAGTGGTCAGCAGTACCTGTGGACATTCCAAGGCATTGCCTGCAAGGGTCACCTCCCTCAGGCCACCCATCTGGCCTGGTACCAACTGGCTCATGTCAGGCACCTCGCCATTGATCTCATTGCACTCTAGACGCAGGCTCTTCAGGTGCTGCATTGACTGGGATTGGTATAGGCTAAATACGACTTCTATAATGATCAATCGTAGAGAAGCACATATAACATGCCAATGCACCCATATACCTGCAGACACTCAGGTAGGGCACCCGTGAACCTGTTGTTGTCGAGCAAGGCATACTTGAGGTAGGGCAAGGCACAGAGGGGGTCGATGTTGGTGCCACTCTCGATATCGTCACACCTTGACTGGCCGAAGTGGTTGCCTAATGGTAAGAGTGGTCGAAAGTGCAACGACAAAGTAACTCAGTCAAGTACCTGTGAGGTCCAAGTGCTGCATGTGCTCAGGGAGAGGGTGTATGGCACCCCTGAGGCCGTTGTTCCTTAGGTAGAGGGTCTTGAGCTGGGGCAGGCATTGGAGGGCAGGGTGGGCATACCCGATGAGGTTGTTGTCGCTGAGGTGGAGCTCCTTGACGGTATTGGGAGTGCACACGCCAGGCACGTAAGAGTCGCACTCACATATGACACCGAAGTACTGGAGGTTAGACGGCATGTGATGTCCATAGCCTACACTTCTCATCAACAGATAATGACTGAAGACTACCACTGAACAGCACCATACCTCGCACACGTCAGTGCCAGTCCAGCCTGTGTTGTTGGTCCAGTTGTCGCCTCCAGCAGCCTGTGGGTAGAAAATGTGTTGAAATCAGATATGATTATGATAAGAGTGTCCCCCAGTGGGAATACAGTGTATTCAATACACCGCATATATGATACATGACGTGCATGCCACGCGGCTGACCTGGTAGAACATGGCCAGTGCGGCCTCAGGGGTGGCAGGACACTCAAAGTGCACAGGGATGGCATCTATCTCCAGGGGGATGGCCACGCCGATCTCCTCGTCCTGGGTCAGTGTATTGTGTATGTGTCAAGGCAAGACAGGTAGGCAGATGATGTGAAGGGAGGGGATGTGGGAACAGTCATGAACACATCAGCTAGTAGATACTGACAATAGACCCCCACCCACCTGATGTGCGTACACAGCCGACGTAGGCAGGAATGGTGTGATGGCGTCACTGGCAACATCCACCTGGAAGCCCAGGGAGAGAGAGAAGGGGGCGTCGCTGTCGATGTCACCCATGTAGAACCGCAGGGCCACGGCGCCGTCGGGGTAGTTGTAGACATAGTCAGGCTCGACGGAGACAGACTCGAGGTCGATTACGGTGGTGCAGGGGGCGACAATGTCCAGACGGACATCGGTGTTGATAAGCTGGTGTGAGGCAAAGAGGAGCGAGATTAGAGAGGACTTGTGGTCCTACGGGTGAACAGTCGGAGAGAATAGCGTATCAGTGATAAGGGCCGCCAAAGCCTGAGTCAAGTAGTGACTGAACTTGTGTGTGACGATAGAATTACATGTAGGAGGTGTGTTCTTACCTCAGTCTCCGCCTCTGTGACGTTGACGGTGAGCAAGGCCGTCTTGGGGTTGGTATCGCCGCTGGCCAAGTATATGCCGCCCTCTGGGGTAGTGATAGAGGCCGAGGCGTCCAAGGCCACGGAGAAGGAGAGCAGGAACAGCAGGATCAGGCAGCACACAAACACCCTCATCGAGTAGTGTCTGGTAGAAACGTGATTGTTCAAGGATGCTTCCGAAGCTGTGCGAAGCTGCGACTTATGGTATCAGCGTCTGAAGGTTTCAACCCAGAATCTGAAGCTACCAATTGTCTGAAACACAAATCATCTCAACAGTTACATCACAATGCATACGGCGCCATGGCTGAAATGACAAGTCAAAATTTACTCTAGAACGAGGGAGACAAATAGAAATCGGAAACACGTGAAACATGGACATAAAGTATTGTCGAACTGGCAGTTCAACTGCCCCTCACAGTGAGGGCCTCACTTCTTGACCTTGGTCTTCAGGGGTCCAACCCCTGCTAAAGACACTGTCCACACAGCCAGTAAGACAATGACCACCACTGAGGTGATGGAGACTGGGGTGGTGCCCTTGACGCCTCTGTTCTTGACGAGGATGCCTAAGGTGAGGGGGGGGGGGGGGGGGGGGGGGGGGGGGGGGGGGGTCGGGGGGGGGGGGGGGGGGGGGGGTCACGAATAGCTTCCCGACACCATACCGTGATCATAATAGCCAGAAGCTGCACAAAGTACCTTGAACAGTGCCTTCCAGAAGGTGACACCGACATATGAAACCCTCCTACCCACTACACGTCACATATACACACAGACCCTACCTCCACATTCCTCTTGAACTTTGACCTGGTCAGACTGTGCTGGATAAAGTCAAGGGCATCTCTAGGGGTTAGTATAGGTTAGTATTCAGGAAGAGAGACTGGATAGATATGGACTGAGAGACAATATCCGGTCAGATGCACTTCTCTGCGGCGATATGGTCCTCTGACACCACCCTCACCTGCCGGATATGTCCTTGACAGACGATATCTGGGGCAGAGCGGGGAGGGATGGCATGGTCTCCCAAGATATGCAGGTCAAGAGAGGTCCTGACATGAGATACGTGGGATACTGTTGATCTGTCAGAAAACATCTCCATACTGGATTATAGTACCCACAATGTACAGATATACCACACTAATAGCACTCACACTGTGGTGTGGGTCAGAACACAGGGGAGTCTCGGTTCTCTGTAGTGGCAGAGGAAACAGCTGGAGCTGCGAGATGCCTTCTCTCTGTTGGCACAAAAACTGTAGGGGTGTAGACTCGAAGACGGATTTGTCCCAGCGAATTGTTCATCGTCTCTAATTGTTCTGTCCACTGGCTTTTTTGACCATATCTGCTCATTTCGTCTTCAATGAACGTAGAGCGCAGAGTATTCCCACAGACGGATTTAGACGGGATTGAACTAGAACAGGATAGTGTCAGGTCCTAAGTTAGGACTCCTAACAGTATATACTCCTAACATAGGAGTCATTCACTGACTGGCAAAAAGAAATTTTTGGAATGAGTCGAATAATGAGTCACTCACCTAGAGTGTGTTCTATTGATATAGATATAAGATATTAGACACAGTAGACACTATAGACATAGGGACTCTTCTTGTAAGACGTGTTGCTCCAAGTCTAGGAGGCATATACTTCCCACCCTTGACCCTGTATGTATTGCCCACGAGTTGCCTCAGAGGTGGAACCGTGCCTCTGTTCCCTTGGGCCACTCTGTGTGCATCATGACTGGGCGCAGGTCGAGACCAGGTCTGGTGTTAGAGGGGTGGTAGAGCAGGTATCAATTACTGAATCTGGCCCAGGCCATCACACCAACCCTGGGGTTGGTGTGATGGTATAGTAGGATTCAATCTTCCAATCCATACACCAGTGCCTGTGGCTTCTTAAAGGAAGGAAGTACCAATACTAAGACAATAGGGATTAGTCATATGGACGTAGTACGTCACGTACACTCTGTCAGGGTGGGTGCTCCACTGGGAGTAGACACCAAGGCGGCTGAAGATCTCAGGCTTGAAGCCATCGGGCCTGGGTCAGTTCACCAGTGACATATAGAGCTACAATGGCTACATACTATTGGTATATCGACGAAGAGGCCCGTACCTGATACCACTCCCTAGCAGTGCCTCCACTTGACGCAGTGTCTTCTGCAGATAGGCATGGTCTCTGAAGTCTGGGCACCTCACACACACGATGTACATCCTGACATGGCCGTCGTCACACAGCTGCCGTTAGTCTAATGTGGATATATATACTCTAGAAATAGCTCATGATAGAACTTCTATCATCGAAGATATGATAGAATGTCGTCGTATAGTGGTATACCGTTGAACAGGCCCTACCTTGGGGACGCAGGAGCAGGCACAGCCCAGAAGATTGTGTCTGTCTCCGTCGATGCCATTCACAACAGCCCGTGCCACCTTGGGCCACACTGTATCAATCTGATGGTAGTGGACAGTGTTCACTGAACACCCTACATAGTATAGTATTGTAGTGTACACCCAAGGTAAGAGGACTCAACACTACTCCTATTACTGTAGAAGTGTATACACATGCTACTTACGTCTCTGGGTACAATCGGTATCAACAGCTTTGTCTGTGTGTGGCCAAGTGGGACAGTGGCAGCAAGGATCCTGTCTCTTACATCCTGTGTGTGAATCACAATGGGATACACTGAGAATTCTTTGTGGACATATACTACCCTAGAAGTTCAATCTCATTCATGACCTGCTTGTACTCATCTGTGGGGGCCTTGTTCTGCAAGAACATGTCCACGATGCTCTTGTACTGAGGCAAGGCTCTCACTGTTTCGAGGTCGTAAGGAACAGGGTTGTTCAGGTGGTTGGCTACCATCAGGCATCTCACTCTTCCGTCATCCCTTCGCTGCTCTGATGGAATGTGGTGGGCCAGGTAGTCCTCAATAGCCTCGCTGGTGCCGTCGAAGTGGATACGGACCTGATTATTGGGATACAATTGTAAAAGAGATATAGTATCGGTTTGGCAACTATATGTATGTGCAGAACAGATTGTACCTTTGGTGGCTGGTCCTGGTGGTATCGGCTCTGAGCGTACATTGGATTCAAGGCAATAACCAGTGTGTACTAGGCGCTGGCGATAGAAGAAGGAGGGGGCTATTAGATCACTGCGTCGTGGAGGGTATCTCCAACAAGCCCTAATCTGTCACCGCCGCTAAATACCGTAGACTCTACAGTATCTGGTCCTGATTCAAGGAACACGGTCTAGCTTTTCGCGGAATGACTAATGCGACACCTAGTCAATATATAAAGTACACTGAACGGTCCAGGACCAATGAATACAATTTACTAAAGATGGTTTCTAGAGCAATAAGCTGGCTCTCACGACGGTTATGTCCTATGAGATGCTCTTGACTCAAGTGAGGCTCTTAAGTCTGATAACCTCACCTGTCACAGTATCTAGCACGTTACCGACTGTCATGCCATATCCTGTGTAGCTTTGATCAGGAGCCACTAGACACCGCTCTGAGCCGAGATGAAGGGGTCGGTCTGCAAGGAAGACTTCTGGTAGCTCATAGTGGAGGCTGCAGTGAAGTCTATCCTTTGCTTGGTGGCCAGGTTCACCGTCATACTCACGGTCCATCATCTGCCAGCCTAGTTTCGGAGTGTATCGTGCCCAGAAGAGGTAGGGTTGCACACGCATGTCTAACTGCTGCGCAAACAGACAGGCCCCGAAGGGAGTTTGACAGAAGGTTAACCTCTTGCACTTGGGTAGGCTGCAGGGAGTGTGTGTCCAGCGCCTCTCTTCGTACTCCAAGTTGGACAGCGCACGATATGTCTTGGAACGTCCCATGATGCTGGAGTATACAACAAGACTACCCTCGTAACAGAAGATGGCTCTGACATATGGCCTGTGGTCCCCGCTTCCATCACCCTCCCCAGCCACCAGGGCCTGTGCAAGTACAGGTGCGAGGTCAATGTCACTCCAGATGTGGTCGTCAAGGGAGAGCACCTGGCACCTCAGGTGGTCGGCAGGGTATGACTCAAAGGCAGGTACGGCATTGCACACGTAGACTCTGCAGCCGTCACAAGCGAGTAGTGGACAGTGATAGAAGGTGACAGGGGAGACCACTTCCTCTTCCTCTGCTGTACCGTCCTCCAGAATGGTGATGATTGAGCATCTGCGGTCACGTCCAAGAACAAACGCCTGGAGTCATGCAACTTCTATAACAATCTTTCGACATACTATACTGATGTCTACTCGACTATAGTCACTGTATGCCTCACCTTGTTGTGCCGAATCTCAATCACAACTGAGGATCTAACCAGTAGAAGGCTGTCCTGTGAGAGGCTGGAAACCCAGTGCCGAGAGCTGCAGAGTGACACACTAGTGGGATAGGGATCATTCTGTACTGTGAGAGGTAGTGATCAAACAGTAATTTACAGTCTGACAATATCATAGTCTACAGTAGTACACGATCTTGGCATAATGGGATATATATGCTAAGGAAGTGTCAATGAGCTGCCTTGTGCAACCACGGTAACAACGTATGGGTAGTGCTACACCAGTTGATAGTAGATGTAAGTTACATCATGTAACATATATCAGATACACATACCACATCACTGGCCATAGTGGTGCCGTAGGTCGGGCCGTACTCCCATGTTAGCTTCCCAATGGGAGCCTCTGTGTCAAGTGTGGACATTCCAACTAATAGTCAGTATGGGGGCGAAATTACTGAGCCTAGTAGCTGGTAACGATTACCTGAGAATCTCAGGCTGAGATAGACTGTGTTATCGTGTTTGTTGAAAGAGCGGCAAGATGGGTACATACCGTGTAGTGTACACCGTGATGGTCCACTATGTCTACAGTGCTGACACTCTCACCATCACCTGTAAAGTCGACTCAAAGCTTGACATTTCCGCAACACTGTTTAGTCAAGAGGGAAGTGTAAACAGTGATCTCGAGACCCTTCCTGACCTCATAGCAAAACACTAAACCACAACAGACCACACTGATACTAGGCCTAGTCTAAATCTAACATCGTGTAGACACAATAGCCACTAACAGCCAACAAGGTCTATACCTCTTTGGAGACTATATCCTCGTAACATACTGAACAGTGTAGCCATGAGGAGGTCATTGATATGAGACCAACATTGTAGAGTAACAATGGAAATAGCTGACTAGCCAAAGCTAAACCTGGGCCAACCATTGTCTTCAGCCGTATGTCTAGGTGCGTTCGCTCCTGTCCCAAACCCGAACCCAGGCTGAGTAGTAGGATTCGGCGGAGTAGGGTTTCCAAAGGCAGCCAGCCCCACAGCACGCCCGTGACGGCCCCCAAGTATCCTTGTTAGAGGGACACTAGCCCGCTGTCTAGCAGAGTGCTCTTCGAGAAGTGCAGTGCGCTGCCTAAAGGCCTCGGGATCATCCCAATCCTCTACCCTGGGTGTCACTGACTGCTCACTAGAATACATACTTAACATATATCATTGGTCACTGGGGGTGTACTACTCCGCTACTCACCTTGCGTATCCCATGGCACTGTTGGGGTACACGAGGTCTGGGTGTATGGCAGCGTCGTGGGTCTTGTTGTGTCTGTGCATCGTCACCCTTGTGTCATCGGTACTGGATTCTATACTCAGATCCAAGTGCCCACGCAAGGTGCCAGGCTGAGAATGAGTCGAGGCATTCTTAATTTTTTTATATATATAGTATGGATATATATATGGATAGACAAGACACCTCACTGTAGGAGAGTGTACATCATATGGAAGAATAATCGGTGTTATTACATTACCCACAGGGTAACCAGTCAACGCTTCACCAGCCATGTACCTTCAGTGGGAACAACCATGTGGGGTTTAGGCGGTGGGCAACATCTCCACTGATCTGAGGTGAGTAACTAGCTCACATGCATAATGAACAATCACAATACTTTACAAAACATTCACACCACAGGTTACGAGGGACTGATGATAACGTGTGTGTGACTGGCATTGTACTACTTACCGTATCATACAGGATCATGCTGTCCCTGTTCCATAGCACTATCAGACGGTCGAAGGCCTGGCGGTAAGTGCATTAATAGTAAGCGGCATGATCGACAGACAACAATAATCACTTGTTGAGTAAAAACAATCCTCGCATCCCACCTTAACATGTACCGCACTGTACGATGCCGTCACATGAGCGGGGAATGACACATGGAGGTCTGTCCACCCGTCACTCAGGGTGAAGCTGGGTAAGAGGGGTATGCAGTATGTGCTACATAAATACAACAGAGAATATTCACTGTATTTCTCAGATATGCTCACCTGAAGGCATGGTAGCGAGCAAACACGTAGAGCACCCCGTGGACTACTACACATGCACGGTACATGGGGTCCTCATGCTGTGTTAGAAGGGATACTCTAGGAGTCTCTACTGCGATACCGTGAGAAATCAATGACAGTGAATGTGTTGCGGATTTATAATAGAATACACGTGGAAGCGCAGTATCGTGAACAATACGCACCATGATACCCCTTGGGCACTGGTGATCTAGGGTGTCAAAGGTCCCAGTAGCAGGATCATAGAGACGCATGATCTCTCTACCACCCTGGGGTTAGAAGGGACCACTATATACTACACCTCGTGTATTTGCAGCAGCTCTCACCTGGTCCTCCTCGTCCCGTGCCCCATGCCTCTCGGCACAGTGGCCAGTGGAGCCGAAGACCAGGAACTTGCCGTCTAGACACACCCCCATGCCAGCTGGGGTAAGTATGATGTGTATCCTATATAATTTATATAGCATATTGTGATCGATATCAACATGGCAATACTACTATATAATACTACGGAACTTACCGTCTAGACATACACCCATGCTAGATGGGGTGAGGGTATATAATAGAGTGATAAATAGAGTAGTATGATCCAATATACTGTGCACATCTTATAGTGAATCGATATCTTATAGAGACAGACGCACATGCCAGCTGAGGTGCGGGTATTCTATATGAAACAAAACCAAAATGGAGACAGATACTTTAGCTAGCTAGGGGGTGGGACTTGGATGTATATCCGGAAATTCACCCCGAAAGTGTAGACAGTGAATCACACACATACACACACACATATATATTAATATACACATATATAAGAACTGGACATCGCACCTGTGTCCTTAGGTTCCATGCCGTCTCTGTCGGGATCTGCTGTCCTGTCTGTAGGTCAGTGACGATATAACATAACAATTAATGAATGTATAATATGATGGTGTAACAACAATAATACCCAATAGACCATATCAGACACACAATACGGGACAACGTACCTTCTGGCCTGACAGTCTTCCACTCAAGAGTGTCCAGAGGTAGTATGTTGAGCTCTTCTGAAGAGTTAGACACTGGCTTAAGATCCTAACTACACAGTATATACAGAATACTCTAGATTAGTGAGCTAAGGCATACAGCCTGTATTACAAGCTGTCTGTAAATAGGTTCACACCGCATCAAAGCATAAGCACCTGTACCAGCCTTGCTGCCAAATGGGACGGTAACTGGGTCCCCAGATCTGCAGTGAGACACACTGCTGTGACATACACCTTTACACACTATACACTTACGATGCTTAATACCAACCTGAGTCTCTTCCCGTAGAGGTACACACAGCCACCGACCCTAGCAATTGCAAGGGGCTGGACTGTCACACAGACACCACGAGGGGCCTCGGGTTACACACTATAAGTATAAATATACACGCAGTAAAATATGTGTAAACGAGTGAACTACAATATCCAACCTGGAGACGGGATGGGATCTGTCTGGACTCCAGTAGGGATGTGGGCTGCTGCTGGTCTTGGTGGGAGAACACTGAGGTGAGAGCCGTATATAGTCAGCAAATAGAAAGAATATATGATGGCAATGTTCCTTATGAATCGTGATGTCACATACACCACATACCGTGTGTCACAAGCTGATTGTCCTGGACGCTGAAGGAGAGTGACTCCCCAGGGCCTCCCTCAACCCATCTCTGGTACGAGGGTGCCTTGGTGGCTAGTGTCAGCGGAATACACTAAGTACTCTGGTATTCAGGCAATGAGTATTGTATATATGCGTGTAAAGCACACTGTGTACATAGAGAGGGTATCATACAGTGTATGATTCACGCTCTTACACGTATTCATTTGTGTTCAAATATGTATTAGTACATGTGCACATACCCGCATTGCCGTGGCTCTTGATATCGGTGAATAGGGCAGGTTCTGAGATATGAGGTGTTGGGGCACACTTTGAAAAACTTAGAGGGAAAGAGAGAGGCGAACAGAGAGGAACATACAGACCACAGAAAGAGAGAGAGAGACCCTACCACTAGCGACAGGCTGTGGAGTGATGGCAGGAGAGCCAAAGAGCGACATTGGATCGGCAGGATGGGCCATAGGT
Organism: Kipferlia bialata; assembly: GCA_003568945.1. NCBI lineage: Eukaryota > Fornicata > Kipferlia > Kipferlia bialata. The sequence goes on from BDIP01000937.1 coordinate 12,958, forward strand.
CTCTGAGAAACTGGTGTGAGAGCTAGAATTACATGTGATAATGTCATATATACGTTTAGACTAAATGTAAATAGGAACGCTGGAAAGGTACTATTAGTACGGCTACAGCTATGTGTTGCATGTGTGCTAGTAGGCCACTTCAGATGTGGACTGCTAGACTACTAGACTATGTGACATCACACTAACTCCCACCTTGGGTGGCATGCTGTGCTCCAAAGGCTGTGACAGGGCCAGTGGGGGTAAAGCAAGGGGGGTTGCCAGGGCCGCTAACACCCTGTGCTGCAGTCTGTCCGAAAGAGAATTGGTTAGACCCTGGAGTGACACGGGGTCTCATAGGAGCGGGGTGCGAGGCAGAGGTAGGAGAAGGTGCAGTACCCACACTGCCAAAGGGGTGGGGTCCAGCACGGAGTCCTAAGGTGGAGTGTATGCTATCTGAAGATTGCAAATAGTGAGCTGTATCCCGGAAAGGGAAAGGGTACACTTCAAGATAGAGTATAGATGATAAGTGGGGGGGGGGGGGGGGGGGGGGAGGAGGGGATAGA
>BDIP01000938.1:0-13496 GCA_003568945.1 Kipferlia bialata
GAAAAAAATTTTTTTTTGTCCCCCCCCCCCCCCCCCCCCCCCCCCCTCTCCCCCTTGTTTGTATATACATATGTATCCTCACCCCCAGCTAGGCCCTGTGCGTGTGGCCGAGAAGGACCAGGAGGAACCAGCAAGTGGTGTGGGGTACATCGTAGGTACACACACTAATCTCTACGTATTATGTGTATTATTTGATATTCAACGTAGTCGTCTAATGACTGCTATTGGTGTCTCACCCCCAGGTTATGACGATGGTACCCTCCTGGCCTTTGCCGTCACTGACCAGGGGCGTGTGTACACACACAACCTGACACCCCCGCTGTCACCAAGGCCACCCATCCCATCCACTCTGAGGTACCATATATATTCATATACACTAGTATTCACTATACATCTTAAACGATTGTCATATATATATTCATGCGTTTATGTTTGCTTTGCCCTGACCCTCAGGCTCCTAGAGTATGCCCAGCCCCTAGGCGGTGCCCCTGGTCGTAACCCATCCCTGGCCATCAGACACCGGATACTCTTCATAGGCAGTAGTACAAGCACGCCAGTTGTGTACAAACTGACAGGTATTGCCATGTAGGGGTATTGTGTATGTGTAGTATGTGAATTATCCTACTCACCCCCAGGTGATGATGTCCTGAGTCCTCTGCTGTCTGAGCTAGGCCTAGGGTTCTTGGCAGCTCCATTCAGGCAGTGTCTCGGACCAGTCCAGGTTTTTATTATACTACATTATGTACTCATATTCATATGTTTCATATACAAACACTAGTTTATTCCCTGTGTCGGTTTACTTTCCTGGCCTCACAGTGTAGGATGCCATTGTGTTCAGACCCCATGGTGAGGTGACAGACTTGATGGTCACAGTCAGTGGACACGCTAGGTATAACTTCACATATATACTAACTATATATTTGTGAAATATATGGTTGTTGACTGTCTCTCCCTTACCCATAGGGATGGACTCCTTGCCATCGGCATGCCCTGCTACCCCCTCAAATCATATACATTCATAGACTTATGTCTATCATTTGTGTAATAGTACTGAGTGACTTATCCTAGGGATGGTCTCCTAGCCATCGGCATGCCCTGCTACCCCCTGGAGCGACTCTCTGCCCCAGGCCCAGTCATCCCCACTCCCTCTCCATACATGAGATGCTTCGGACATGCCAACGGCCAGTACCTGCTCCTCAGTGACAGGTGAGAGGCATTCACACTGTATATACTGTGTATACAGATATGTATTTGTATTAGACACTTATTGTGTATTCTTACCATTGTGTGTCTAATATTCAGGGGTGCAGGCTACACCTCTGTGTTCCGGGTGGAGCAGATGGACACGGTCAGGTTCAGACCCATTGCACCCCACCACCTGACAGGACTCGACATGGAGCACGCAACACTCAAGGTATATTCATATATTGGTATATGTATATATATATGTGTGTGTGTGCGCGCGTATATATATATGTGTATATACACGACTCGACTTGGAGCACACAACACTCAAGGTGAGCAATGTAAATATCAAATGTCTTCAAAACTTGGATAGAATATATCTTCTGTTGAGTTTGATTGATATCACAATTCTGACCCCAGGTCGAGCCCGTCATTCTCAACACCGGCCACATGTGCTCATGCGATATGTCGGGACCAGGTATACATTCATGTTTTTGTCTTTTAATGCGGCCTTCTGACTTCTCTCCTCATGATATTTCTTGATCGATTGCACTGACAACCCAGGTCTTGCCAAGCACGCTGCCATGGAGAGAGAGAGGCTTAAGAAGGTACATATGAATACATTGTCATGTATTGTTGTGTGTTCTTACATATGTCTCAATCCAGGCCCGCCAGATGGCTGTGGACAGGGAGGGCAAGGAGCCAGACGCTGAGACCCTTGCTAAGCAGGATATGACCAAGCTACTAGTGCAGGTATGCTATATTATAGATATACATTTGAATTGTAATTATTGGGTCTGGTTGGTTTGCTGACTTCCAGGTGACCCACACCGAGATCAGGGTATTATGTAACGACCCCTTCAAGACTGGGCCCAACAAGGAGTTACCCGCTGGGTCCCTTGTCACCAAGTGGGTGGCACCACACACAAGCAGGTGGGACATGTACCAAATTAATACACTTACTGTTAGCAATCTTTCTCTAATAGAGTGTTCTTCTCACTCCAGAGGTCATCTGCTCCCATTGATGGGCGCCAGTGTTAGCAACACATTCATCGCAGTCTCAAGGGGAAGGAGGTTAGAAAATGAGTATTCATAAGTACCTACTATATTTCCTGCATCCTCAGTTGTTATAATTGGTTGTGTTACTGGGATATCTTACTGGCCCCAGGACCTTTCTGCTTCATGCCCATCGTACTCAGTTTATGTATTCTCGTTTTGAACTCACGGTTAGGATCTTTCTGCTTGAGATGCGGGTAACCAAGAAGGACGATGATGGCAGCATGGGGGTGGACCTGTGCGTCAGAGCCAACTTCAAGACTACCAAGGTCACATACCAGTATTGCATTTGTAACATATATGTATATGTAGTGTGTATTCTCTCACCCCCAGGAGGTGTCGTGTCTGACTGTTGTGGCCGATGCCTCCAAGCCCATGAGGTCCGGGCAGCCAGTCCCAGAGGCATGTAGGTGAGGATGACTCTAAATGTACATTCTTCCCTGCATTGACTAATATTTTGTATATATTATTCCCATTATAGTAGCAAAGTATTGTGTGTTATGTCTTACTCCTCAGGTTCCCCGGTCTCCTCTTTGTCTCCACCTACTCTGGCCACCTCCACGTCCTGTCCCTGCCCCCACACTCCATGGCACTCGTGGATGAACTCGCATGCCCATACTGTCTAACGTAAGTTGTAAGCTATATTACGGTATATACTAGGTACTATCACTGCCTCCCCATTCCATGGCACTCGTGGATGAGCTGGCCTGTCCTTATTGCCTGACGTGAGTACCATTATATGTTCATAATTACTCTCTTCGCACACTGACACTGATGTTGTTGGAGGGTGACACACACTTAGAGGCAAACGTTATTCATTTGACTGCTGCTATATCATATGTATGTTTGCGACCTATTCTAACCTCAGTGGTCTGCCCCTTCTGGGTCACTACCACCTTAGCGACAGAGCCACAAGCATCAGGTACATGCACATCTATACATGTATCAATGGATCGTATGGATATTCTCTTTCCCACACACCAGGGTTGCCAGGCTTAGCCCCGCTGTCCCCTGCCCCTACCTCCTAGTCGGTCTGGCCTCTGGCACTGTGGTTGTATCTCAACTGCACATTGCTCTGACAGAGGATGCATGCGACCTCTTTGCACCCTTGAGAGTGCCGGTGGAGGTATATTATTATAGTATATATACTATGTAAATATTCCATACACTCATCTTGGTCCGATGTCTTTCTATATTTTACTGGATATGTTAACACCAGGGTGCATCTGCTGTCCAGAAGGCCCCCTTCCCTGGGATGGCCGTGGCAGACATTGAGTTACAGGAGACACAGGAAGTGACTCTAGGTATGACATATACCCTTGATTCTCTCTATCTCAGCATTGTATTATATATATGTTGTGTGTGTCCACTGACCCCACAGGCACTGAGCCCGTCTCAATGTCCTTTGTATACCCTGTCTCCAGTGCAGATGTGTGTCCACACGTCCTAGTCAGATCCTCAAGGTATGTACAATACAGGTGTAATATACACAAGCATATTCTCTACTTATACATCGTGTATCCCCTCCTTACCCCCCAGGTCTGCCTTCATCTTCTGTGACAACGAGTCCCTGTGCTGTGTGTGTCTTTCCACAACACCACCTGCCAGGATCACAGAGGCTACACCACTAGGTATATCCTATCATAATATTATATACAAGGTCTTGTGGTCAACACCACTATGTGTAACATATCATATTCCGAGGTGTATTGTTCAGTTCAGTTTCTCACTTCAGGTCTTGCCATTGATGAGTTGTACGAGACCCCGTCTGTGCAGCTGCTGAGAGACCCAGCCATTGGGCTGGGACCCGCCAACCCGGTCCCATCCATCGCAAGACCTAGGTAATTCACTGCATACATATTACGATTATAAGGATTTATATATGTATGCAGTGGTCGTACGTCCCCTCTGACCCACAGGACTGAGCGTATGGGCAGTCTCCACCTAGACCCCCTCGTGGTGATTGTTGACCAGCCAATCCACTCCCGGTATGTAGTATTCCATTATATATTTATACTGTTATGTTATATTTTTTATTCCAGTGCAGTTACTACATGCAATATGCTAACTTCCAGTGATGTTGCCGGTGTCCACGATGCAGTCAGGGACCAGTCCCAGCCAGAGTACAGGTATCATTTACAATCTTCTCTGAGGTTTAGATCTAACTCATTATATATATCTCTCTGACCCCCAGACTGTACCTGGTGGCCCCCAAGCTAGAGTACTCCATTGCCTGGGAGTCTGTGCTGCTCAAGAGAACACCAGTCTCAGTCACATACAGGTACATGGAGTCTATATCACGTTACCAATACTGAATGCCACTCCATGAGCCTTTTGGTTCTTACTAGTTCTAGATACTAACTCCCAGTGAGCCCCTTGGATGCCTCGCTGTCTTGACAGAGCACTACGTCACAAAGCAGCAGATCAGGTATTATGAACTAGAAGTACTGTTCACGTTCATGTATAGCTGTATCCCTTCGTCTTCTTTGATATATATATTCAGATTTACATGTCAGGTTTGTAGACTATGAGACCATGCGTGTCGTGCATGAGCTGAGACTGCCAACTGGTCTCACCTGCGCTGTGTTCAAGATTCTACCCATTGGGGGGTCTCTGATCCTGGTGGCTTCACTGTACAGTCAGGTTAATATATGTAATAACTAATATCTCTGTGTCTTTACAGTATTCTGAATACTGTAATATTGCTCGTACACATTGCCATTGTACATAATGTATAGTGTGTACTACTATACCTTACCCCCAGGCCGCCTTTGCCGTTGAGATGGACGATGTGCCCGACCCAAGACTGGCGTTCTACTCGGTCAAGGAGGCCATTTCGATGCCGGGGGAGATAAGGGCACTCAATGTGAGTATGGGCAGTACATATATGAATTCATACCGCACTGTATTGTCTATCAATGTCCATGTATATCGATTTCGGATTAACCCTAACCCCAGGTTGCCCACATTGGAGTTGAGACCCTCTCTCAGCCCTGTCTGTCAATGTCCATGCACCCAAAGGGTATGGTGTTCTACAATACATATGTTGGATGTAATATATATATGTATTTCTGTGTGTGTATAAGATTTTATTGTTATCTCACCCCTCAGGCTATGCCGAGCGCCTTGCCTCCCAGAGAAGCATGTCCACACTCAAGCCATCAGCCAAGTGAGTGGCACATACATGCATATACAGAGTCTCTACTGCAGTGTTGCGTGTATGTAACTGTTGTGTGTATGTTCTTATCAACCCATCTTACCCCCAGGGACAGTGCCGTCGTGGCTGCAGCTGTGGGTAGCAGTGTGGTGGAGATCCAGGTACCCAAACACAATCAGTATCCTCTTGCCACTATCTTGTCAGTACATATGCACTCTTTGGTATTCTAACCCCATTAGTTCTTATACCTAACACAATCCACATGCTCTCTAACCCCTTCAGTTCCACGGCACCGAGAACCCTCCCTTCCTGATCCACTCCTCTGCCAGCACTGCACCCTCAGTGTCACAGAGCGTCGTGTCACCCACACAGGTTAGTTAGTCTTCATATACTGAACACAAATGAGACACCGTGCATATTCAGTATACTTTATTATGTGGCTGTATATCTCACCCCCAGCTTGGCATCTCCTCTGGACCCCAGTTTGGCTCTCTCTCTGACGACAACCTGTCTGTGTCTGATGATGACTTGGAGGCAGTGTCAGGTGATGCGCTGCTGCCAGTCTTTGGACAGAACGGAAGGTGAATATGTATATCTCTCACTCTCTATGAATCTCTTCCGTGATCCTACAGCGAGTGTGTGTAATTATTGTGTTCCATCATATAACTCTGGTACGTATAAGTATGTTTGTCCCTGTCTTACAAGTCAGGGGTGCCCAGCTGTCTGCCTTTGAGTTGAACCCTGACACAGCCGGGGATGTGCCAGTACCAGCTGGACTGCCCGCCATCGGTGAGTGGATATATATATATGTGTGTGAACACATACCTTGTTACTGGGTCTATTCTGAACCCCATTGAGAACTCTATGAACTGCGATTGTGTTCAATGACAACACAGTATCTGACCCCCAGGCAGCGTATGGTCCTTCTCCTCTCTTCAGACCCTCCTAGCCATGGCAGTGGCCAAGCAACCATCCGTCATGAGCTCATACGTCAGTCCTCCCAAGGTATACCTTTTGGATCCTATATATGTATTCTATTCTATTAGGTATTCTTCTCATATCTTCCTAATTCAGCTCAACAACACCCGCCACCCCTTTGCGGGTACATCCATGACATCTGCCCTGATAGGGTCGTTAGACGACCAGGAGTGCGAGACACTGGATGAGGGTAGCAAGGTATACCACACTATACACAGTGTATCTTTATATGTACATCAGTGAGTCTCATTCCTATGATGTATGTGTATGTAGTCTTCCCTCACCCTAGGTGTACCTTACTAACCGTGGTGCTGTTGAGTCCCCGACTGGCAGGGTCAACATGCAGCTGTGTGCAGGGCAGCCAACATACATCAAGAACATCAAGGCAAGACACACATTAGATACATACTAACAGTATTGACTTGTATGAATATGGTATATATGTATACCCCTCTAACCCCAGGCCCTGGCCGATGTCCTCAAGTCCAAGGAGTCAACCAGAGAGGACCTATTCTTCCCAGTCAACGACGGTACGCACTCTCCGTACTAGGCCTAGTATCCCTACTTCAGCTATTTCCTTGATTCGGAATAGTTGTTCAATTCCAGTAATTCAGGCTTGGTCTCTTACTCCAGGCACCTGTGTGCTAGGCGTTGAGAGTGGCGGCGGTGTCTCCCTGTACCAGAGGGTGATGGACGGGAGTGGCGAGTGGTCCCTCAAGCTGATAGCAGCCGATGTGCACCACGTGGCCCCTGACCCCAAGAACGCACTCTACCTGCCGATGAAGTATGCAGTCGTGGTGGATCACAGCGGGGCATTCAGACTCTTAGGTATACATTATATTGATACTAATATACATATATGTCTTATTGTTACTATAATTCTTTTGTGTATATCATGTTAGAGTATTAAGACTTAGAGTATTTAATTGTTCACATTCAGGTGTGGGTGAGAGCACCATTGATGTCGCCCTGAGGGGCAGGGACGAGACCGAGGAGAGCATCCCCCTGCACCCCTTTGAACTGGTGGCAGAGTGCAGGCTCAAGCACAACCTCAACGTCATTAGGTGGGGTGTTAGGCATTGTTTTGTTAATTCTATATAATTATAGGTACACGTGTAGAGGGGATAGACACGTGTCTGGTTGCATTATGAGGATATATGGATATTCTTACCCCCAGGCAGATCAGACCCCAGCTTGTGTTCAGAGATGCCCCACTCACAAAGACACAGCCGGCAGGTATATATATATATATAGAGAGAGAGAGATATAAATATATATATATAGAGAGAGAGAGAGAGAGATGCCCCACTCACAAAGACACAGCCGGCAGGTGGATGCATATATCTATATGTATATAACAGTATTGTATAACAATATACATATCCGATAAGGCTCTGACCAATGACACAGCCGGCAGGTGGGTGGATACATAAATACACTATGTACATATATATATTTGTATACCTACATTTATACAATATGTACATTTATACATGTATGCATATACATGTCTACATATATTTCTTTCTATTCTCTTACCCCCAGCCCAGTCGACCCTGTCCTCCCCCTCAGTCTCCACCCGTCCTCTGCTCCACCCCTTTGGCCCACCTCCCACATCTCCCAACGGGTCTGCCAGGCCCACACCCATCACAGTGGTGGGATTCAGCGATGCAGGAGCCGTGGTTATCTTCTGCCCAGTGCACTCTAGGCACTACACGCTGCTGAACCACCTCCAGACGTCAATGTCCAACCACATCAAGTACGAATACATTAAGTATATTCGATACATTAGTGTTGTATGTATCGCTATCTCTTACTAACCCTAGGCTCCAGCAGCATACATCCAATGCAGTCGGTTCCTGGGCTCACCCCTCATGTTGGGAGGTAGGACACCATTCCATATACTATCGTCTCCCCCCCCCCCCCCCCCCCCCCCCCCCCCTTTTTTTTTTTTTTCCACCCCCCCCCCCCCCCCCCCCTTTTTCCCCCCCCCCCCCCCCCCGTAATTTCTATATCGTTCTCCATTACCAAACATCTCACTACTCTATATGATGTGTATTTTGTCATTTTTCAATCCACAACAGCCAGATTGCATTTTTCGGATTCCAGTTTGTATGAGCTTAGTGATGATGTTGAACCATATAGGTACACTGTCCTTCCCACCAGAAGACTCTCTCTCTCTCTCTTTCTCTAGAAGCTGTGCCTTGTCTAACTTCCAGCCAAGTGCATCTCCTCCGAGTCCCATATCTCCTGAGTATATATACATTTCCATAACTCTCTCCATATATTGTAGAAGACACCTGTTTCCGTTATGTCTGTACTGCATCTTATTCCCAGCCAAGTGCATCTCCTCCGAGTCCCAGGTCGCCCAGCTCTACTCTGCCATCCACCTAGGTGACACAGATGGAGCCCTGGAGAGTGTGGCTGGGATACTCAAGACAGTCAAGGCAGAGGAGGTGGGTGATATAGTATTGTGTATACATTAATATGTATACACTGCACTTGGGATATATCTGGAACTTGAGGTGTTCGAATGCACCTGAGGTGATTTGTATACTTGAAGTGCCGATAACACTACAAGTGTTATTGTATATTTGCACCTGAGCTGTATATTGAAGTTGAGGTGTTGGATGCACCTGAAGTGATGTATATACATGAAGTGTCGACAACACCTAAAGTTCCGTCGCCACCTGAGGGGTGAACGGAACTTGAGGTGTTGACTGTACCACATAACTGTTATTGTATTTATGATGGATGTTCTAACCCCCAAGTGCCTAGAAGTGGCTACCAACGTGTTTGCACGGGACTGCGACCCAACACAAGGTATACTTGTATGCTTCATTATATGTATTGTATGTATGTTTATGTATTCCTCGCTGCTGGATGAGACGTCGATGTAGTATAAGTGTAGTAGGCCATTGTGTCTCACCCACAGCATTTGTCTCTGAGGTTCTGGAGAGTCTTGACTGTGAGCCCACACTCCTCACCAGTGCCCAGCAGGTATGTATGTGTTATACACATACACATTTTGTATATTGGAATATATATTCCTTTTCCTCAAGTGAATTTGAGTTTGTATATTAATCATATATTGTTGACTCGTTTGACAATCTCTACCCCTCAGGTTAACCAGTGGTGCTCTGATGCCACACACGGACATATTACAGAGATACTCCAGAGTCTACCCAAGGATGTATTCTCAGTCCTCATCTCTGGTATGTAGATAGTGGCACAAATAGTAATCAGTGTCACTACGTATTCCTAACCCTTAGCCGTGTACTTCGAGGCAGAGTGGGAAGTCCCATTTTCCAGGTCTTACACCGGCAGAGGCTTGTTCACACAGTTCAATGGAAAGGTATGTGTAATAGAGGTTATTGTGCAGTGTCTCTACTTCTGTTGGTTCTGTTCCCAAGAGTCAGTACACATGTTGGTTGATGATTAGATAGAGTATATTAGTAGGGTTCAGATGTCTTTTTTCACCCTAGGCCCGCACCATATACATGATGCATAAAGGGCACACACAGATGACCTACAAGCACAGTGACGGGATGCAGCTGGTCTCTCTCCCATACCGCAACTCCGACGTCAGAGCTGTCATTGCACTCCCAGACCAGAAGGTAGAGACTACATGTAGATATATCTATTATACCTATCATTAATTGGTGTATATTTATTATTGTTTATCTGTAGTCAGCAGGGATGTGTGGATTTGTCATAGACCCAATCCCTCTACGATACCACTAATATCTAGGGCCGCAGTGCTTTTGCAAAGGCAGGCCGCATCCTGGTAAGACCCGGTTACACGTCAGAGGGCACCCGGACAGCTGAGGTGAGTGACGGGCCTCTTACATACACAAGAGTGTGTCGTTGGTTCATGCTCTATTCATGCTCTATTCATGCTCCTTGCTTATACAGGTCACCTTCGCTCTGCCTCGATTCTCTATGGAGAGTGAGCATGATCTACTCGACATGCTGAAGGTAAGGACACATACACTAACGCAACTGTGACTGCCTTTTGCTAGTGTTTTGTTTCATAACTCATTATAAGTCTCATCATGATCTAGCAGTATATCGCATTGAAGCTATTGACCCAGAGACATAGTGAGATTGAGAAAGTATTCAGTTTTCGCTTGCCATGCATCCACCTGTAACCGTAGGAGATGGGTGTCCCCACGGATCTTCTTGACTGCTCCACCACACTCAGGTGCCGTCTCAACACGATGAAGGTGTCTGGGGTGACACAGAAGGCCACTCTCACAGGTGGGTTGTATTGGAGGGTTGCAGGAATTTGTTTAGAGTGTATACTGTGTATCTCCAATGAATATATATATCATGAACATCGTATCTGGATCATGGGTTGTGGGACACCTGTATCTATTGTTCTACACTGACCTGCAGTCACTGAGAAGGGCACTATTGCCTCCGCCGCTACCGCTATACTCCAGATTGGAGGTGGAGGTCCTCCTCCGCCACCTGAGGCCACGGTATGTGTGATGATAATGAATACATGTGATATTGGATATCTGTCTGACTCTGAGGTATATTAGAAGATACTGAGATCAATTAGCATATTTGGATATCTATCAGGGAAACTGTACTGACCCCCAGGTGATCTGCGACCGTCCCTTCTGGTTCATGCTGTATCTGGGTGACACTCTGCTCTTCAAGGTATCTCGCAAATCACGGGAAATATATAACAATTGTGTAAATTGGCGTGGTGCTATAGTGGTTACAGTGCTAATTCCCACTTATCATCACCCTAGGCAGCCAAGTGCACTGCACCAAAAGGGGTGGAGAAGCAGATGGCCGATGCCTATCGTCACATGTATGGCCTTCACTGATTGAGACAAGTCAGCAAGAAGCCCACTTGAAACCTGTGAAGACAACCTGAAACAAAGCGTCCATGATGAGTCACAGGAAATATAAATTATGTTAACGGATAGTCCACGCAATTAAAGGAAGAATCAGTTTCATATATCCAGGGAGAACATAAGTGGGAAATTGCTCTCGGGGTACGAGTCGAATTCACTTAAGTGTGTCTGTCAGAAGTTTCTGCCATTTCTCACCTGATGTCCGCCCGCTACTGTTTCACTATCTTCCAGTGTATATATTCTCTGTGTAGGTTCATAATATCCCCAGTCACTCTCATAAGTCTTATGAGAGTCTTATGAGTCATAAGAGCCCTATATTCAGTTTTTCTCAAAACCGGTCTCAGCCGGAGGCCACTATACTACTAGTATCATACTAGTATCATACTAGTATAATACTAGTATGATATAGACTATATCAAATTGATACCATATCAGATATAGTATCACTTTGATGTGTCTGCGTCAAAGATAGCAGCCAGTAATTCTATGAGCTTCATATGCTTCTCAATGAAGTTCATAGAGCGAATGCAGCGAGTGGAAATCGCTAGCGAATTGTCAGAATGAAACGAATGCCCTGCATTGTATGGTATTGACGCAATTAGAATCTCACTATTAGAATGACATACGCCATTATCACAGACGTTGTTTTGTTGTCTAATCTACTGTCAACTGGTTCACGGAAGTCTTTCATCGGAAGTGGATCTCAAGTGGAACCGCGATACAAACTCTCCCTCTAGAATATGTCGTGCATTTGCCCATCCTCGGGGTCATAGTCTATGTTGTACATTCTATCCTCCTCTTCAAGCGCCTCTCTGGCGTCCCGTCTCGCATTCCACTTAGCAACCCCTCTCTCCATCCTAAAGTCATTGCCAGCTACAGCCCAATTCAGAGTGTCATCTGGGTATTGTGCCACTCCGTCGAAGCGAAGGGAGACGAGGAGGCTCTCATTCCTCGCATACCCTTTATACAGACACTCTGCCAGGCCCAGTTGTGTGATCTCGTCTTGTGATACAAGTATCTCAGGCTCTAGAATATACTCAGTCAGAGGTGGATTGGTGCCAAATAGGCCTTCAAGGTATCTCTTTGGGTAGCTCTGAGGTATGTTGTCAGACCCAATAGGAGACAGGTTACCAATGTATCTGGAGTCAAGTGGCCCACGTGAAGTGGGTTGTCTCTCAAAACCTTATGTATTCTAGAGTATAATTGTGGAAGTCTAGTTACCAATACTCACGGTCTGGGGAAATCTATGTACAGTAACTGACATAGTTTCGTATGTGCCTGTTTCCTAAGGACACCGTATCCAGAGCCCATATCATACTATTTCTGACCAGCACGATGTCGCGACCACACACCTAGCTGTCAGGGTTGATACTTACTGCTTGACTGTCGACGTTCCATGTGGCAATGAGTAGGTCAACGATATAATGATAAATGAATACCAAGACTACTACAATGGAGTAACTACATCAACACCAAATACCTGTAGGACGATGCTTCCTCTGTAGTACTCCTCTAGAGCAGGGAGTGCTACTTCCCATACGCCTCTGCTCGAGAGTGAGTACAGGCACATTCCAGTCCCCTGCCCGAAGGTGTCATCTCTCACCATCATGTAGATACTATCTCCCACCACTGCAGACCACTCTGGGTTTCTGAACCCAGTGGGGGAGTCTCGTAAGTCTCTAAGGTTCTCAGTGAGAGGGTCAAAGCCAAAGAACCGGTAGTGCGTTCGGTATGTGTGGCGTGGCTCGCTCCCGACGGCGATGATCAGCTCGTCACCAAGGGCAAACACTCTGCGAGTGCTTTCACGGGGTCTGGCACCCAGCACACTCTCTTGCAATACCTGAGCGGAAGACTGGTGCTTGTTAATGTGCAGAGAGTTGCTGCCGCGGCGAGCTCCCTCCAGAGAGTCCAGCCACGCCCTTGTATAAAACCTGTCACTCTGGTGGGACTCGATCCAATCATGGCCGACTAGAGGTGTGTAGTCTAGGGATACTGTGGACCAGGAGCGTGTTGACAAGTCCAGGGTGTGGATGTACCCACAGTCCAGGACTGGGGAGCTTGAGCAAATGCACACATAGTTGCCAACCCTCGACATAGTTGCAGAATCGAAACAGGTATTGGGATCTGGGTGACCTCCTGGGAACTCGTCGTCAGGTAGGAGTGGAGAAGGGTACATCTGGAGTATTCCTCTCTTAGCGAAGTCAGAGGCTGCATCGGCACGGGTAAAGTACTCACACATAGTAGAGGTG
>BDIP01000939.1:0-10049 GCA_003568945.1 Kipferlia bialata
GGGGGAGGGAGGGGGGGGGGGGGGGGGGGGGGGGGGGGGGGGGGGGGGGGGGAGGGGTAGGGGGGGTTGAACAACACAGGCTAGGGATACTCAGGGCACCTCAGTGTTTGTTTATATATCATATATTCTGAATACCTTGATTCACCCTGTGTGTATCCAATGAGTCCAGGGGGACGATGCGCGGGGGGGGGGAGAGAGCCAAACGTCAGATGGTATATGGCGATATGTGCGGAAGGGGGGGGGGGGAGTACCCGAAGAATATAAGGGCAAGGGCAGTATCTTATATAAGTGGAGTGCAAGAGAGATCACATGCAGGTAGATACGGCAATATATCGTACTGGTACGATTCCCTTCCGGCATCAGTACCAGTCTCTAGGTTGGTTGGGGGGGCACGCACATCAATATGCATACATATAATATAATATGGATACGGGCCTAACCGGATCTAGACACACTAAATGTAGCACCAAAGGCTGATATGAAGTATGATACTGTTACTCCGAAAACTCCGTCCATACGTATATCCAACCCTCAACAACTCCTGCATCTTACAGGTTGTTATATAGAACACCACATGCACTGAAGTAGTGGGCATAGACACTACACTCACGCCTAGAAGACGGAAAACAGTGTATTCTAATCGAGGTACCAACTTGGGGGCAAGCCACAATATAATAAGGACATATTAGTACCTGCTCTCCCAAACACACGACTCAACCAAGTAGCAGGGTCCCCTACGGTTCCTAAAGACGCTAACTGGTAAGGAGCCAGCGGAGCTTCCATCGAGAAAGAAAGGGTGTAGACAAACAAAAATTCTACTTGAGTCAGTCTCAGTAGTGCTGGATCCATAGTATGAATATTAAGGAATGCTGCGAACTTGCGGCCATGTATGGTAAGCATTGCTTACTAAGCAACTCCTAAATATTCCGAGTAGGTCTTCAGCGGTATACTGATAGCTGTAGACATTGTCTACAGCGTAGACAACGTATACTCGAGAGGGATGAGATTGGTGAAGGCCTCAAGTGGAAGATTGTCCTCTGTACAGTGTAATGGAGTCTCCAATGGCACACTCCCCCTCTACTACTTTAGAGAAACATGGACGATGACACACCAGTAACCATGAGCACTACGCGTCTGCGCCTCTTACAACACATCATCCCCCCTGTGCTCCTTGACGAGTGGGATGAGTGGGCCCTGGGTATGACACGGGTCACCCCCAACAGCGTTTGTGTGCTGGCACGTGCCCGCTGTGCTGCCTACCTCAGCGATGAGCGGGCACTGTACCTCTATACAGTAGAGGATGACGGGCTCTCACGTGAATCTCTCAGTGTTCCCTATGATGTGTGTGATGGGGGAGCCTTTGCCAACGCCCTCACCTGCACAGAGTCCCACCTCGCAGTGACAAGCCCTAGGATGGGTGCAGTACACATCATGGCACTAGACACCCGGAAGTGGACGGAGGTGCCAGTACCTGATGTGTTGAGGGATGCGTGGCGTCCTGATGTTCACGAAATCCTCTCCTCACCCCTGGTGTCTCTCTTCACCATTGGCGGCACGGTGTACGCTGTCTCCTTCTACTACCGGCAGTGCTGGTCCATTGACACCTCCACCATGGAGACTGTCATCTGTGAGGCACCTCCTCTGCTACTGCAGCGCTCCCAAAGGACAGCCTGGTGTCCTGAGTGTGTGTGTAATGGACTCGCGCACTTCTTCCTCTCTGGTACCCACCTTACCTTCTCCCCTGTCACAGGATGGAGCGAGGAGTCGGTGAGCCTCGGCAAGGCCTCTGACACCTGGGCTGTGTCCCTGGGTAAGTGGGGTGACTCACCAGTGATAGTGTCACCCGTCGAGTCCGGCCTGCACATGCTGGACGAGGTCACTGGGGAGACAGGGCTCGTAGGGATCGAAGGAGTGCCTTGGGACCTCGACGCCCCAGCTGGGGTGGCACCAGCCTGTGGCCTCGGGTATCGGTCACTCGTCACCCTCTCTGACCCCACCTACATGGATGTCTGTGACTTTGACGGCCCAGTGTGGACCATGCTATACCAGAGTCTCCCACACATGCGTGCTTGAGAGTGTTGTGGTTTGCATGTGACCGCTTTCCTCTCTATCTCGGTTGCTGATATATGAGGTGTCCAGTGGTCAACGACGTTGACTCAACGTCAGTATGGCAATCATCCCAATAGACAATACCATTCAGGACTCTCATATACTCTACATTAGTCTAACTAGTATGTAGTCACTACAGAAGTGAACCAGCAGCATTCTATTTGGCTGCTGTCGGGCTTGGCATCTGAAGGCTCGCCCCGATGTCTGATATAGTACACACTCTCTCCTCCCCCTCCTCCTCGCTGTCCATCGTGACAGGCACTCTCTCCCTCCTGGCCTCTGGTTCAGGCAGCGGCACCATCTGCACCGTACCGCACTCCAGACCCACCCACAGACAGTGCCTGAGGCTCTCTGGGGGGGTGTCCTCTGTGGACCCTAAGAGGTCATGGCCGTAGAGGTCCAGCCAGTGGCCTAGAGTCTTGGGTCTAGCTGGCAGGTTGTGACGTGTGAGACGCATGCTGGGCAGGGAGTAGACGTAGAGGAACTCGCCCACACCCACTGCTAATGTCTCTGCCTCGTATGAGGAGAGTATGCGTCGGGTGGTGCCTGATCCAGTGGCATAGGATGGGCCGGCATCTGCCTTTGAGCCATCGGAGAGGTGCCGCATCACCCGCCTGGCCTGATTGTGAGACATCATATTAGCCGCAATAGAAACATATATATATATATATACATAGTGTGTGTATGAATAATAGACAACTACATAACACCATCTGTGGAGTAATATATACTATATATATACATTGTTACAAATATACATCAGTATATATGTACTTACCTGGAGTTGTGGCACCGTTGAGTCCACAATGTATGTCCTGGCAGCCAGTGCCCTGTGCCCTAGGGTGTCACTGGAGAGAGACGTGGCCAGGGAGGGTGACTCAGCATGGAGGGCAGCCTCTCTCTCCCTCTCTCTCTCCTTCTCACGCTTGGCCTCTCTGGTGTGTGAGTGTATGACTAACATAATCGTGTCGATACATGTATATCGCGTAATTGCTGATGTACCTGGGGTCTGTGGATGTGAGTAGTCTCAGCACATGGACTGCTGAGCCCACACTGATCTCCTTGACCTGAGAGGTAAGAAGATCTATCAGGAAGGACATAGTATACATATATATATGTGTGTACTTAATACAATACCTCGATGTCTGCCCCGTCCAGCTCCCACAGCCACACATTCCCACCCTCATCAGCTGAGGCAACGGTCTGGCCTGGGATGAGGGGTATACATGACATACACACATATACATATATAGTATACAATATATTTGGTATTCATAACACCACCCCACCTAGGCAGTGTACTGATGTGACTGGGTGTGGGTGTGTGACTGCCACTGCGACTGCATCGGCACTCATCCTGTTGACAGCAACCACATGCACAGCACCTGACTGGGTGCCTGGGGGTGAGAAGTATATGATAGTGTGTAAAGAATCACATATATACAGATGTGACTTTACACTCAATATATAGAGGTATTATGCACAGCACCGGACTGGATGCCTGGGGGTAAGTACCACTGTTGACTATTACTAGTACTGCTCTCTAAATATACACATGCTTATACTTTGTATGAGATAGACGTACCCACTAGCAGTGTCCCGGCTGCGTCACAGTATGTCATGCATGTAATCACGGCATCTGCACCCTCGGGGTCCTGCAGCCTGGGTGAGATGGACAACAAAGAGTATGAGAATGCAAGAATATAGTATATGAAATTATGAGTACTATGCAATATTGAGGTAGGGAGAGAGAGAGGCATCTGCACCCTCGGGGTCCTGCAGCCTGGGGGGTAAGTATATACAGCATATGAGCACACGATTAGTATATGTGAGGATCTATATATATGGAGTACTATGGAAGTAGAGGTGGGGAGAGCTAGATCTAGATACCTGTGAGTGGACACACATGTGGCTGTGACCCTGCCTGACAGGGGGGCAGTGCCCAGGGACCAGCTGGGGGGTGAGGGTATGTATAAGAATATATAAGGATATATCTACACATATACATATATGCAAGAGACAATATATGTGTGCCCAGGGACCAACTGGGGGTGGGGGTATGTATAAGCATATATCTACATATATGTTAGAGACTCACAATATATATGTGCCCAGGGACCAGCAGGGGGTGGGGGTATGATCAAAGGTATATATATACAAATCTGCATATATGTAATCAGATACACATATGCACTCAGTACCTGCTCATGCTGCCATCGAAGGACGCACACACACACACACACACACAGATATTTCAATACACAATCTAACACAAACATTCATATTCACATAAATATATATACTATATGCACTCAGTACCTGCTCATGCTGCCATCGAACGTGGCACACACAAACCCTGGCTTCTTGGTGACAGGGCACAACACAATAGAGGAGATGAAGGAGGTGTGGACATTCCTAAGGGTCAGGATACATCTTAATGAATCAATAGGCATATATACACATGTAAACAATTGGAGGAGAGATGAAGGAGGTGTGGACATTCCTATGAGTCAGCATCTTGACCTGCATCTATACATATATATCAGTAAAGATATATATATTCATGTAAACAACGGACGAGATGAAGGAGGTGTGGACATTCCTGAATGTAAAACGGGAGAATATTCATGTTTGTGAACATAGTACATACACACCTGTATATGGTGAGCGACCCACTCTTGAGGGACGATATGGATATGACCCCGTCCTCATGTCCAACAATGGACACCTCGAGAGGGGCATGCACCATGAAGACAGAGACCTGGGGGGTGAGACATACACGCATACATACATACACAGACATATACATATATATAATATATATATAGAGAGAGACAGGGGCATGGACAATGGAGGATGGAGGGTGAGGGAGAGAGAGAGAGAGAGAGAGAGAGAGAGATAGAGAGAGAGCACCCCTACCTCGTGGAGACTGGACATTCTCTTGACCTCCAGACTGCCTGACCCGGCATCCACTGCATCCGTCAGGCACTTGTACGACACGTCCTGGGTTCAGCTGCATATATAGTAACATACACGTCAAACTATCTACTATCGCCGGTCAGACACTTGTAGGACACGTCCAGGGGGGTTGATGCAATTGATGTAATTCAGAGATGAACTTCAGGAGGCATGAATATTGAATAATCATGCATATATATATATACATGCATATGTACCTGGTCTCTGAAGAATGCCCTGCTGCCTGTGTCCCCCCCTCCCTCAAAGTAGGAGCCAGAGGTGGGCTGGACCTGGGGTAAGGGACGTCAATGTATAGTTATACATTGAATCCAGTTAGTGAATAATTGTAACGGCTATCCAGTACCTGTTGTCTAGCCCCCTTCTTCTCTGTGCCTATAGCTACTACGCACAGATTGTATTGTATATTATATATATTATATACACTATATATACAGTCTATATGCATATACCTGTTGCCTCGCCCCCTTCTTCTCTGTGCCCATGGCCACCACACACAGATTGTATATATCATATACATTACATATATCTTCAATATTCACACTATATATGCAGCATACATATATACCTGCTGTCTAGCCCCCTTCTTCTCGGTGCCCATGGCCACCACACTCAGTATACATATATATACTATACATGTCTAATACATGCAAATGAATATACATATTCATACCTGTTGTCTAGCCCCCTTCTTCTCTGTGCCCATGGCCACCACACTTCTGTTCGCAAGTCTCTGCTTGCGGCGGATGGAGGACTCGGTCTCACTGCCCTGGAGTGAGGAATGAATATTTACTAATGTACACATATCTATCTATATATATACATACATACGTACCGCTGTCTGAATGACCCCGAACCGGTCTGTCTGCTCTCTCCCCGCCAAGAAACATATAAACATAAATACGTAGTAAACGGGTATACCATATAGTACTCACCGCCGTCTGTATGACCCCGAAGCGGTCTGTCTGCTCCGACCCTGCCATGACATCCACCACCGAGGCACGGAGCAGCTCCTGATGACTAGGCTGCACAACCTGACAGTAAGAGAGAGATATTTGGTAGTACTAGTGTACAGTGTGTATAGCCATATGATTATCTGCACTATACAGCAATTCTTGGTGGCTGGGCTGCACAACCTGGCAGGATGAGAGAGGGACACTTGCTACATATGGAAAATATTGTATCTACTCGTACCTGCACCGGTTGCGAGCACTTCTCCGGCTGCCACAGTATGTACCCTGGCTTGGTGGAGGCTGTGACCACAAAGTACAGCATGCTGCCTGAGGTAAGACATGTATTTATGCACACACGCACACACACATATATATATATATAACGCATACACATATATCTATATACTCACCCTCCGGCCCCTCCTGCTTTGTCTGGTCTGTGTATATACACACACAAGTACATACTTATGTATATATATATCCATAGTACATCATGCTGCCTATGGCAAGACATCTATATTATCATCACCAAAACACATACACACATATATATACTCACCCTCTGGTCCCTCCTGCTTTGTCTGGTCTGTGTAGTGCGAGGAGTGGTGGGTCTTGGTCTGGAAGGTGAGTATACTCATAAGAATCAGCAAAAGAAATGGTGATTGCCCAAAGAATACATGTCAGTAATACATGCTGTACCTGAACTAGTGATGCCGCCCTGCTGATGTCGAGTCTGCCCCCCTTCTTCTGCCCCACCCTCCTACGCCTCAGGGCACTGTAGCAACTGATGGTTAGCATATATATATATTGATATAGTAAAGGTGCTCTACACCCATACCTCTCGTCCGTGATGACCGATGAGCCTCTGCTGGCCTGGATCTCACCGGCCAGGGTACTCACCCTGGGGGTCAGGAGAGCAGTATACAAAATGTAGGTATGTATAGGTATGATATACATCTATATATACCTGCCCCATCCAGACCCTGTCCCTGCCACCGAGGCCCTGCCTGTGCTCCTCCCCCTGCTCTCTCTCTCCCTCTGCCTAGTCGGCTGGGGTGTGCTGAACCCTACCCCACTCCGGTGGGTGCTACGGCCACTACCCCTGCCACTCCGTCTCCCACTGTTACCCGACTGGAGGTAGGGGGAGTTGGGGGTCGGTCCGTCCTTAGTACGTCTGGGGGTGAGTAGCGGGCACAGAAAGTACAGACAGAACTGTACTACTACACTAATACTATATTACTATTACTATGCACTGTACCTGGTAGGCGTGAGTGTCCTCATACTATAAGCAGATAGTAAATACATACACATGATGTCAATATATATATACATATACATGTCATCCCCATGTACCTGGTAGGCGTGAGTGGCGGCAGTGACCCCTGTGCCCCCAGGGGTGCCTCGCCAGCCTGTGCTGCCAGTGCCGCCAGGGCAGACCCAGTAGGCACCCTGTGGTGTGTGGGTGTGGTGTCGTACATGGACAGACACGCACTGGAGGGCAGAGACCCAAGTGCCCTCTCTCTCTCCTCCCTCAGTGCTAGGGTGGCCTCTCTCAGTGACCCTGCCCTGCCCACTGCCCTGCCACTCCTGATGAGGGAGGGCAGGGTGGTGTCGGCAATGGTTACACCGCCTGGTGTAAGGGTATACAAAAGTTATACATATATATATATAGAGGTATTTCGTGAATGATGACTAGGGAGGGCAGGGTGGTGTCGGCAATGGTGACACCACCTTGGTGTTAGATAATTACTGTCACATATAATCGGAATCTGATCCACGAGTTTACATAGTCAAGGAAGCATCCTACTCTGAGAGCGATACCAACACAAATATATAAATATAGGTACCTAATGGGTCAGGCGTCTGTCTGTGTCTGATGAGGGTGCTCTTGAACGTGGTGCTCTTGGTGTCAGACCGGCCCTTGCCCACAAACACGGCCTTGCCAACCTGACAGTCAGGGATAGAGAGAGGAAGAGAGAGGGAGAGAGAGAGACGCAAATCATATACACAAGAGTGTGTTACCTGCGCCTTGCTGGATGCGAGGTCATCTACCTCTATATATATGTATATGTATATACCCTGTACCTGCGCCTTGATGGATGCGAGGNNCTATATATATGTATATGTATATACCCTGTACCTGCGCCTTGATGGATGCGAGGTCGTCCGAGTGGCTCTTGTCTGCCAATAGGACTGAGGCAGGTATAAGGACAGCACCCAGGACAGGCCCAGAGTGGCGGGTCAGGCTGGGAAGTTAGTGGTATGTATACACTGGTGAGACATGACACACTCATCGGTCTATTTACAAACACAACCCTATGTCATCCTGTGCATACCTGCTGCCCTCTGCCATGAATATGATGCACTCCCATACTATATATATTATACTATATACTATATGTAGTTCAGGATACTGCCTCCATATTCCAATATATTCCATACCTGCTCCCCTCTGCCATGAATATGATGTCCACCGTGTGGATGCTCCTCTCCTGCACAAGGGCAAGGCGGTCCTATGGGTAAGAGGTTATACATCCAATCTACAATCCTACAATACATTCCATTGTAAATAATCTCTATATATACACTCTCCTGCACAAGGGCAAGGCGCCCCTCATGGAAAGAGAGTCTTACTATATACATACACCTCCCACACCTGTCCTTCCAGGAAGAACGCGTCCTTGATGCCCGACACTGAGGCCTGGGGTCATTGGATATGTGGAAATTAAGAGAAGGGAGAGAGAGAGGGAGGGAGGGAGAGAGAGGGGGAGCTAACAAGCAAGTGTCAGTGAAAATACACTCATATCGACCAATCTCGTAGATAGAGTAACAAAACACATAGTTGTCATACCTCGTTGTCTGTGGGCTGCACAGGCTTAGCTCCCAGCTTGAGAGGCTTGGGTTGCTTGGCCTGGGGGGACTGGGGTTAGACATATATGCATGACAAGATATACCCAAAGAATATCCAGAGAAGGTAAGCAAGAGAGGAACATACGAAGTAGTTATACCATACCTTGCTCCCCCTCTTGCCCTTGTCCATACTGGAGAGTATGTCATATATATATTTAGACGGCCAAGATAGAAACCTCTAGTGCATCATACCTTGCTCCCCCTCTTTCCCTTGTCCATGCTCTCCTTGCCCTCCATCACGGCACGCAGTCTGGCACCACGCTGCTTGGCCAGTCTGGGGTTGGAGGGGGGATAGATATATGGAGAGTATCCATCTTTACATGAAGAGGTATAATTATACTGAGGAACTAATAACTCAGTAGTCTGGCACCACGCTGCTTGGCAGGCCTGGGGTTACAGTGATGCATATACACATACATATACCCACTATCTATACACTATTACACTTTCTACCACGCTGCTTGGCAAGTCTGGGGGTTACAGTGATGCATATACACATAGAGAGGAATCACATATACTATGAGTATATTCCATAATAATAAACTAATAAATACTCTACCCCGCTGCTTGGCAAGCCTGGAGGTTAGAGAGGATACACGTAATTACAAATATAGAGATGTTATTGACAACATAATACCATCCTAGATATGACAATTCTCTCCATATATACATACACTGTACCTGAGTGTGGATAGACAGGATGCCAGGTCCTTGGAGTCGTCATCGTCATCAGGGTTGTAGTCCTGGGGTTAGGTGGATATACATGTATATAAGATATACACCATATACTATGTAACACATACAAGTACAAATACTATGGTACATACTATGTATCATATACACTACCTGCTGGGGTGCGAATGTGGGCAGGATGTCTGCCACATCTTATATGACAGACACATACAGCCATCCAGCTATAAACCAATATATATATTGGTATACACGTAATATACCTGTTGGGGTGCGAATGTACTAATGACATATATATATATTCAGTCCAGTTATAATTCATAAATATGTATATGTGTGTATTTGTATACACTTAATATACCTGCTGGGGTGCAAATGTGGGCAGGATGTCTGCCACATGCTAATCACACC
>BDIP01000940.1:2358-13483 GCA_003568945.1 Kipferlia bialata
AGCATATATACTATATATCTCACCCCCAGCCCTGGAGTGCCCTCAAGAAGAGGGAGGAGCTCGACAAGGCACTCAGCAACTTCAGCAAGGACGCGCAGAGACCTATCCTCGAAGGTGAGTTGTGTTTATATAGTATATGAATAGGCATAATTGAATGATTCATTAATAGTGCACTGTCCCACCCGCCTCAGCCCATGTGATTGCCCCACAAACACTGTATATATACTAAAATATTCATTATATTACTACTAACTCCCAGTTCTGTCTGAGGCCCATGTCATAGCCCCAGACTCTCTCTCTCTCTCTCTCTCTCTCTCTACACACACCCACAAATATGTATATCATATATATTCTAACTCTTAGTCCTGTCTGAGGCCCATGTCATAGCCCCACATACACTGTATATTTATGAATATGTCAATATTTCTATTTGTGTCTATAAATTCTAACCCCCAGTCCTGTCCGAGGCCCATGTCATAGCCCCAGATGGCAATGACCCCGACACAGTGTGTCTCAGTCAGATGTACACTAGGTATAGTTTAAGCTATATTTATATACCTATGTATATATACTATATATACTCTACATATCACACTGTAGTCATATTAATTGTCGTGTCACACCTTAATCGAATACCCCCTAACCCCCAGTGGTGATGAGGAGTGGCGCAAGAGATATACTGTGTTACTTGTATGTATATATTGTAAATAGTGGTAGCACTACTACTAGCGTATCCCCACATACTCTATCTAAATCCAATCCCCTCTCTTACCCCAGTGGTGATGGGGAGTGGCGCAAGAGAGAGATTGCCAGGATCACATACACAGAGGTACGTATACTCCAGATCATATAATATATATATATATATATACTATTATTATTATTATTATTATTAATATTATTTATACTGTATACTGTATAGACCTGGTTAGAGATTGCCAGGATCACTTACACAGAGGTACTTCATATCAATGATATATACATATCAATGCTATAAACATATTACTGCATTATTGCCTCTCTCTCTCTCTCTCTCTCTCTCTCTCTCTACACCCTTAATATCAGGGCCGCACCGCTGCCTCTGTCTCCTCCTTGGCCCTGTCCGATGGCTCTGTCATAATAGCAGTCGCATACACACAGGTGAGATAATTGATTATGCATTGATTCTTACAGTAATTGATTCTCTTGGTTTGGTCCTAGTAGCAGTCGCATACACACAGGTGAGTAGATACACAGAGATGAGTAATTGATTCTTTGATTGATTCCATGATTGATTCCATGATTGATCCTCAGGGTGGCATTGATGTATTCCATGCTGGGTCCAAGATGGAGGGAGAGGGGGAGAATGTAGGGTATTACCATGTCGGTAGTGAGGCCTCAGTGCCAAGTGCAACAGTCAAGGTAACACTTTGATAATCAGTATTTTGATCTATATACTCAGTATATATATATATATATATATATATAGACACCCCCCATATAGTGAGGCCTCAGTGCCAAGCGTAACAGTCAAGGTAAAGTATAAGATATGGTATCCCTCTCTGTATATATATATATTTACACAGCCTTACACTAGCTGTCTGTGCTCTCTGTCCTTGAGACACCCTTTGAATCTCAGTTATATATTTATATATATATATATATGTACTACTATGTATATGATAGTATTCCTCTAACCCAGGTCTCTGTGCTCTCTGTCCTTGAGACACCCTTTGTGGTGGTATGTACAGGCACAGTGCTCAAGGCACACAAGGTATGCATATACACTATATATACTATGCATAGGTGCTCCGCGCATACCCTGTACATATTGTCTATCATCTGTACTTTTTCCCACTCTCTCTCCCCCCCTTCCTACACCCTTATTCCTACCTTGTCTCCCTTTCTCTCTCAATGTATATGATTATACTTGTATATTTGTATACTTTCACCCTCAGCTTGTCTCGCAGTCCATTGTGGAGACCTCAGCCTCCAGTCCCCAGGGTCCATACATACTGGACACACAGGGCACAGACGGCACAGGTATTAGACACCATTATGATATTGTATTCATTATATATATATCAGGTATCAGGTATCAGGTATATCAGGTATCAGGTATAGAATGGTGTGTCGTGTATTATATATAGGTTGTCACTTATCATTCAGACATTGGCGGGTGCCTCAGGCGTGATGAGTCTGTGCTCCAGATGCATGTCCAGAGTGTGCAGAGGGAGCAGTGGCTGGCATGCGTCACTGCCAGACAGGTACTATTCATTCATTAATATTCAATATTAATTAATATTAGTTAATATTCAATATTAATCATTTATTAATATTCATGAGTATTAGAATACACCTGGCTATTGTCATAGACGTACTGTATACTCAAACCCAGGTCATTGTCATATCCCTAGACCCTTCGAACAGCCAGCCCCTATCCTTGGTCCTGGCCATTCCTGCCCAGACAAGGGTCCCAGGTAACAGTCAAGTTTAGTCAAGAGTAGTCCGTATTGGTCAAGTATCTGACCCCTTTAGGCATGGATGCATCCTTCACTGTGGCAAGGGTACCCACTCCCATGCACGACATCCCAACACCTGTCCCAATCAGTGAGCCAGGTATTGATTTAGTAATGAATTGATTCTCCGATTGATTCTCTGATTAATGATTGTTGATCTCCAGATGTACCGAAGGGGCTTCACGTTGTCTACCTGACCGGAGAGAGTCTCAGCCTCATCGACATTGAGGTGAGATACATAGGATATATAATAGAATATATGTAATATACTTTATAATATATGTGTATTATTATATATACAATATCCATAGTCAGTGGCAGCTTATTGGGTCTCTTTCTACAGCCTCATCGACATTGAGGTGAGAGACAGTGTCTGTTGTGTTTCATATAATAATGGCAGAGTTATGTAGACCCTCAGTACTAATATGATTCCCTACTCCTTGCTATTTACTCTATGTTCGAAACTATTGATATATGTATGTGTATATTTATTGTATATGTCTCTCTACTCTAACTAACTAACTATATATATATGTAATTTATATGTCTCGCTCTACTCTAATCATCAGGTTGTGCGTACTCTCCGCACCCTCAGATCCCAGTCGATAGATAGACCCCTAAACGGACTTGTCCAGGACACTGTGGTGCAGGTGACTCCTCGATCAATACATTGATTCTCCGATTGATTCTCCGATTGATTCACACTCATTCCAGGGTGAGCGCCCCATGAACAAGGCAGTCTCTGGGAGGGAGACTGTCATTGTACCCACTGTGGCCATGTGCTATGGCAAGAACGCACTGGTCGTGTTCATGCCAGGTGTTGTATATAATCATTAGTCATAATCATAATAACTATTACTATACATATACACATACATATACATATATGTACTGAGGTCATGTGCTATGCACTGGTCGTGTTCATGCCAGGTATTGTACTAATATGTGTATATTCATGTATGTATACATATGATCATATAAGTATTTGCTTCGAACTGAAATACAGTATATATCAATAGTGT
Organism: Kipferlia bialata; assembly: GCA_003568945.1. NCBI lineage: Eukaryota > Fornicata > Kipferlia > Kipferlia bialata. Next base: position 5,879 of record BDIP01000940.1, read on the forward strand.
ACACCGGTTGTACGTTCAGGCCTACCCATACCCCCTCTTACTCTCTATGCCTGTTTGTCTACATCTCAATGTCTTCATCTAACTGTATCTTGTAACTAATATTGTACTAATATATGTGTTTATACCTATATTCTTATGGTTGGTATCTTCCTCTGATACCCAGGCCTTCCCATCCCCCCTCTCCATGCCCTGGTGCCTGGTCTGAGGTTCACAGCAAGACCAGTTGGAAAGGAGGTATGTATATACTTTTACCTAGTTTAGTATTGTATTATTTTGTTAATGTAATATTATACTATTATATGTTTATGTCGAATATATTTGTGTATGATTAACCCCCAGGAGAGAGAGGACGAGTTCGGTGACGTCCTTTAGAGTAGTACCTCTATATTGTATACTGTATACTGTATACTGTATACTTATACATTAATAGATTTCTACTTACCCCCAGGAGAGAGAGGACGAGTTCGATGACGTCCCGTGCATGAAGACATACGATGACCCCAGATACCTGGACAGAGTGGGGGCCAGAGAGGTACATTCAACTAATTGATTCTTCAAATTGATTCTCCGATTGATTCTACCTATTGATACTTGGACAGAGTGGGGGCCAGAGAGGTACACTAAACTAATTGATTCTTCAAATTGATTCTCCAATTGATTCTACCTATTGATACCTGGACAGTGGTGGCCAGAGAGGTAACGTCTTATACAACCAATTGATTCCACAAATAGATTCTCTAACAAATTCTCCAATTGACCTTCAGTATGTGGGAGATGACCCCGATGACGAGTTGGACCTTGGGGTGCCAGGAGAGTGCACGGGGGTCACGGAGGAGCTATCTGTGGTGCCAGGTATTTCTAATGTATATGTTCTATATTGTGTATACCATATTAGATGACATGGTACTATAATGGTAATTGTGTCACAATAACTACAAGAGTCCTTCAATGGTGAGAATAGTGTCTTGCACGCATTCTTGTATGTGGCTGAGGGAACTATATGCATATATACCTCTCATCTCTACCTTCTTACCCTTTCAGGTCTTTGGAGGTCTGAGATTGGTGTCAGAGACCACCTAAGAGTCCCATACTAGACACCTACATGTCTACAATGACGTCAGAATCCCATTTACGTACGGGACTCAATATTCGCAGAAACCTGGTGACATACGAGTACATTTTTGCTCTAAGGTCTAGATTTGCCTTAAGTGGATCTGTAATGACGTCGGGGGTATCGCTTTGCCCTGGTATGAAATAGATTCTCAGAAATCCAGGGATATATGTTTGGCTGGGTCTCAGGCTCCCTGTATGAATATGAATGCCTATGGAACCTGATTGGCGCGTAAATGCGGTAGCTCCCCACATGTTTGCCCGTGTTACTAGGGCCCAGTAGACTGTAACTGTTGACATAAGGATCTGTCGGGATTCCCGACTCGGGAAGGCGGCAGGTTAAGATCCTGTCGGTACTATTTGCAATATTTCTCGAATCCCACTTCACACATCTATTCTCATTCTTCCTCAACTATACACTGTGTGAATGTCTTTGTCCGTGAGGATCAATGAAACTATACACTATGTTGGAAATACTATTGAATACTTCCCTCGCCAATGGCGTCATTACCCCCTAATGTTTCCCCCCTCGTAATCGACTACACACACAGTGCCGACATTGCGTGAGGGCCTGTCGAGCTCAGAAGCCAGAACCATGCTTGGGGTGAGAGAGAGAGAGAGAGAGAGAGAGAGAGAGAGAGAGAGAGAGAGACCGCCAGGAACATACTTGGTGTTGCACAATTCAGTCAGCTAAAGAATAGATACAATACACGTACGTGATGTCACCCTTAGACTCAACTGCAAGGGCGGCGCCAAAGCTAGAGCCTGGAGTGTCAGAGGTTACCTCTGAGAGGTATATATAGGAACAAGAATGACTTGAGTACTCAACAGTTATCAGCCGTACCCATGTTCCAGTCTTAAGGGTGTAGAAGGAGAGAGAGAGAGAAAATACCCATGTTCCACTCATTCCAGAACCCAATCTTCTCCAAAGAGGTGCCGTCGAAGGAGTAAATGTCCACTGTACCGCCGTAGTATGGATAATTGGTCCCTGTACGTGAGACAGTTGAAGAGGCGAACCTTTAAATATATAAGTCATAATATTTAGACATACAGACAGCAGTTGGATTGGAACCTCTATCAGAGAATAGAAAGAGTATGTCATGAAACAACACCCACGATGAGATGATTCCGCGCTCATGCTTCTCCATATGTGTATATATAACGATATATGTTTACTAATGTATTAATTAGACACTTACTCATAATTATAGATACAACTATATGTATACATACTCATAATTATAGATACAATTATATGTATAATTATGTATAGTTTACAATTATACGAATTAGATACAAACCCACCAGTGGAATCAACGAAGAACGTGTCTACGGTAACTGCGACCGATGCCCCCAGGTACTCATACTAATACTGTTACTGATAGTTTCAGTGTACTGGAATGAACAACTGTATATCACAATCAGTGTGAATGAAACGTCTCCCTTCGTACAGTACAAGTTCAATTCAAAGAAGTCAAATGTCAAGTACTCATTCAATGTGTATATCTATTTGTGGACCCTAGATGCTTCAAATGCCAGCAGAAGACACTGTCCTTAGATCAGAGTGTCTAGGGCCTAGTGTTTGTAGCCATCAAGTATAAATCTATTATGTTGCCGTAATTTTCTTCAGTGCATTAAGGGTTTAGATCAGAGTGTCCCTGGCCTGGTATATCAGCATGTATGCAATGTGGCTGTCAGCCCCTCCCTTGAGCCTTCTGATCTCCTCATCGGAGGCAGTCGACACCTGGGTTTTAGAGAATAAGACAGAAGAGCTTCCATAGAGAAGACGTCTATCATAGAAGTCGTTGTAAGAATATATTTGAGTATTAGTTAAGTGTTTCAAAAGAAATGTACCTGCTCATCGTCGAACAGCAGCCACTGGTCCCTCTTCTTGGCCCAGCACACATAGTGGCCAGAGTTGGCAGACCTGGGGGTTACTACACCTTAAAAACACTTTATATATATAACCAAATATGTTCTATATAATCATTGCGACCAGAGTTGGCAGACCTGGAGTTGAGAGGTGTACAGATACACCGTATACACACACTATGATGCCTACTAAACTGCATATACTCACACTATATACTCATAATACAGAGCAGGTATATATATGAGTATGATGATATATATGTATATATATATATGAGTATGATGATACCTTCCAATGTGGCTGATGACTGCATGCAGGTCGTAGTACCCTGTGGGCCCCTCCACCACCTCCAGCTCCTCCTGACCCATCGGGGTGTCCTCGCCCTGGGACTCGGCCTTCTGAAGGTTAGAATCAATCGGAGAATCAATCGGAGAATCAATCGGAGAATCAATCGGAGAATCATATCACACCTTGCGGAGGTAGTCTCTCTTCTTCTCGTACTGCTCCTTGAGCTCTGGGGTGGCCAGGGGTGCCATGTCCAGCACATTGGGGTGGGCAACGTCACGCAGCAGCTTGGCCTAGAGGGTTAGACAAACAAACATATATACCATAAATACACTACCTTGGTCTGCTCTGCCTGGTTCCATGCAAAGCGCATCATCTGGACCAGCAGGTAGGGGGAGGAGCCGTTGACCTCGACCTCCTCTAAGGGTTAGAAGGATTAGAACATACAGCGATTAGAAGAATTAGAATCCGTACTTCTGGTACATATATATATATATATAGGATAGAAACTAGGAGGGGTGTGAAGTAGTTTGGGAAGGAGCCGTTGACCTCGACCTCCTCTGGGTGTGAGGAAAGACAAGTAGTATACATACACACATATATACACATGTTGAACACTGAAATATGCGGTCTACTCACCGAGCCACTCCTTCTTATCATCTCCAGAGCCCCTCTCCACACTGGAGTGCTTCTGTCTGGGGTGGGTAATATATTGCATTACACACACACTAGTACAGTGCGAATGGGTGTGAATGGACAGATACATATAAATACAATATATATAACAGTGAGAGTATTTATATACACATATATATACCTCAGGAGCTGTGGGAGCAGGGCTGTGGTCTCCCTGTCAATGTAACACTGGAGACGGTCTAGAGTCTCCTCAGTCACCTCCTGCGTCATTAGAACAAGGAAGATAGCCATTCATTTGAGAAATATCTTCAACAAGTTAGGGAGTACCAAAGGTGTGGTCATTAGCAAAATAGAATAGGGACTGCATTGAAATAGGTGGGAATAGTCATAGGAGAAAATCAATTATGTACATGCGTATTGTCATCATACCTCCTGCACCACCGTGTCTCCATCCATCAGTCTCCTTGTCCTCCTCATGGGGAAGGACAGACACCTGGACACACCGTCCTAGGGTAAGGGAGACATATATGTATGTATATATGTATATATATATATATAGATGATAAATATATATCGGCAGGTAGTAATACACACTTATACATACAAGCCTATCTTCATCTGGACCTGTAAGTCCTCTGAGGGTCACATACATAGATGAATATATATATATATATATATATAGTATTTCACTCATATCAACCACAGGTCCCCTTATATTATACCAGTCCGTCCTCTGAGGGTGCCCCCCACAGGAATGCATATGCACATATACACACACACATATATATATGTCCTCTGAGGGTGCCCCCCTGAGGAATGCAGGGACCAGCTTGTTCTTCATGGTCTAAGGGTTAGGTGTACATTACCACAGTCAACATACACAGAAACATTATATACTTATCCACACGTACATACTAAGACAGAAATCTCAATACATACCAATTTGAATATATATATATATATATATATTATATATATACTATACCTGGAGCAGCACCGTCATGGCCTCCTCGGCATCATGCTGCATGGGGGCACCTGGGGTGTAAGTGTATGGTAGTATATATATACATATGTATATGACAGTACACACACACACACACATATATATATATATAAACAAACATCACTATATACATACTTACACATATATACATTCATATATGATTCATAATGCTGCATGGGGGCACCTGGGGTATGAGTATATATAATTACATATATATAAATAATAATACATTAATATATGTATATATGATGCATCATGCTGCTTGGGGTACTTGGGGTATGAGTATATCAGAACGCAAATCTTCAAAAACACCTATGATATACGTATATTGAATGAAACTCACCAGCCTCTGTCAACTGGCCAAAGTCAGGGAACCTTCCTCTGAATGCAGCGAGTAGCTTCATGGGGAACACAGTGTTGCGCTCGACAGAGAGCTGTGAGAAGACCTAGGGTTAGAAGGAGAAAAATAGTATTCTAAACACTGCGTATTGCAAATATTAGTATGAGATAATGAACAATAATATGCAACCGATGAATGCATAGGAGTCTAGGCATCTTCATGAGCTCCACCACCAGTACAATGCACTATATTAATAGTATATGTATATATGTATTATTAGATATAAGTAAGTACTCAACCCATGTGCATACCTTCATGAGCTCCACCACCAGCACGTGGTCACTGTCGTTGGGGGAGGAGGGGTTGTACCTGGGTTAGAGGGGAAGTTGCAGTGTTCAAAACAGAAAGTAACATGGATAATGATTAATATATAGGGGTTGTGCCTGGGTGTGTGGGGAGGAGAAACATTACTAATCATTCATGTTACTTAGGTACAATCAAATATCTTACAACATACAAACCTCCCCAGAACCTCTCCCAGCTCCTCCATGGAGTGCAGTGCCTGTAGGACAGAGTTGAGGTAGCAGGTGTTGCCAAGCTGCTGGATGCCTGTTCATGAGAGGAACATTAGTGATTAGAATATATTATGGTTAAAAGCAGTATGGATAATATAGAAAAGAAGAGAACTTAGAGTTTATACTATATAGTAAAGAACACATTATATAGAATATATATATTGGTATTATAGGGTATATATACTGTGGAAGGCTAAGGAGAGTGGAGACACACATGTTGCCAAACTGAGTGCGAAGACTATAACACATATACAAACAGCGTACTATACATGGTATAAAACGAATATCACACACACCTGGGGCGTTGACTGCTGCAATGACCTCCTCCTCCTCAACGACAGCGCTGGGAATAAGGGGGTAGGAGGGAGATATATTTATAGGTGGGAACAACGGCACTGGGCATAAGGGGGTAGAGGGGGGGGGAGAGACAGCAGAGAGACATAGAGAGAGAGAGAGAGAGTGCTTCACTAGTATCCATAGTGTATAGTAATACCATACTCACACATATGAGTATTATGTATATACCAATTGAGTGAAAATGTACCTAGCGTCTCCCTGGCCAGATGCAGCCACTCTGTCAGTGCCCATTAGAATAAGGGTCATGCCATCAGCCATGCCAACGGCCTAGGTATTAAGGGTGTAGAGGTAGAGAGACACAGAGAGAGAGAGAGCATAAGGGTCATGCCGTTAGCCTAGATACTAAGGGTGCAGAGAGATGGGGGGAGAGAGAGAGAGAGAGAGAATAAGGGTCATGCCATCAGCCATGCCAACAGCCTGATTATCAAGGGTGTAGAGGTAGAGAGAGAGATATATGTATATATAGTACACGCGTCACTACGATACATATAACACAATGTTGGTACATTCTGTTATAGAGGACTATTACTCCATACCCTGAGCATGTCTGTGTCCTTGAGCGGACACAACATGGAATAGTATATAGATTACATATACTACAATATGTACTACGTACTGTATATAGTACTATTAGGAGTACATACCCTAAGCATGCATGTGTCCTGGACAGGTATATGAACATATATCTATAACACCATATTTGTACTACTATTAGTACATACCCTGAGCATGTCTGTGTCCTTGAGGGATGAGCAGATATATCACAATATACAATACATATACAAAACTTATACCATAATGTATACTAGATACTATACATTACACTATTCCTTCATACCCTGAGCATGTCTGTGTCCTTGAGAGGCCTGCGGCAGGGGAGACCCAGCACATACTGCCTGGGGTGAGATGGTATATATATACTATACAGACACATAGATAGAGAGACAGAGAGAAAGAGAGAAAGAGAGAGAGAGAGAGAGAGAGATACATGAAAGACCCAGCATAAACTGCCTGGGGTAAGTCTATAACTATCACATACGAAGAGCGATAGAGAGAGAGCGATAGAGAAAGAGAGAGAGAGAGAGATGGCATACCCAGCACACACTGCATGGGGTGAGATTAGACATACAAATAGGGCATAGTGAATGTATATAAGGATATGAAGTGACTCAAAGAGAGAGATAGAGGGGGGGGGGTTAGGAGACCCATCACATACAAGCTGGGATAAGGATGTATATATCTATCACATACGGAGGGAGCGAGAGAGAGAGAGACTTCTATGCATAATACCTGTTTGTGGACAGACCGGTCACTGTCTGCAGCTGGACACGGAAGGTGAGGCCATCGTACTCACTGAAGGTGAGAGGGAAGGTATATATATATATACATATATAGAGAGAGAGGGAGAGAGAGGGAAGGTGGCCAT
>BDIP01000942.1:0-13479 GCA_003568945.1 Kipferlia bialata
AAGAGTGTGTGTCTGTATACTTTTATTCCCCCCCCCCCCCCTTTCTTCTTACCTTCAGGTGTACAACGCCGTGGTCAAGTACCGCGAGATCTTCACCTACGACATCCCCGTCAAGGAGTTCGACGAGGAGGCCCAGGAGGACCAGCTGGCCTAAGTGCCCGGTCCCATGATTGTACCTATAGTCTTAATGGCCGAGACGGCCAGTTTGTAGATATGTCGCCGAGTTATGCAGTGCTGTTGCATTGCAACACCAAAGCGAGCATATATGATTGATAGATTCCATGTGTTTCAGTTGTGTATGGTGGTATGTATTGTGGCTGTTGGACATTGGGGGTGTCTGGCATGGTAATGTAAGCTCCTAATACCACGCAGCGTGGTCACGCTCGAGTGACACATGAATATCTGCACCCTTTTGTCACTCCCAAAGTTTTTGTCAATTTGATATCTGAGCAGAATTCTGCCTCATTGGCCTCTTCATCGCCATCAATGAGTAACCGCTTCATTGTGGCCCATTTTGAGGCGTACCAGCGCTCTCGAGTCGAATTTATCCAGGTTCGGAGGGTTTAGAGGACTCTACCTCTGATATTTGTCACTTGTTTTCTCAATATGTGTCTTTGGACTTCCATTCCTCACCCAGGGACTTGCTGAGTTCGCTAGGTCTGACCAGAACGTAGAGACTATCAAGAACCTTGGTGGAATCTCCCTATGCAGAGGTCTCCTTCTGGATAACGTGCCCTCTGTACAGCAGAGCAGTGCTCTTGCCCTTGGCCGCATTGCCAACTTCAGCGAGGAGATGGCCGAGCTTGTGGTGTCCAACGACGTCCTGCCACAGCTGGTGTACTCCCTGGCTGAGCAGAACCGGTTCTACAAGAAGAACGCTGCCTTTGTGCTGCGTGCCATTGCCAGGCACTCCATTGCCCTTGCCCAGACTGTGGTGGACAGCGGGGCCCTGGAGCCCCTGGTCACGTGCCTCGAGGAGTTCGACCCAGGTGTGAAGGAGAGCGCTGCCTGGGCCCTGGGCTTCATTGCCAGGCACTCTGCCGAGCTTGCCCAGTACGTTGTGGACGTGGGTGCTGTCCCCCTCCTGGTGCTTTGCGTGCAGGAGCCAGAGCTCTCTCTCAAGAGGGTGGCCATCTCGGCCCTCTCCGACATCTCCAAGCACACCCCCGAGCTGGCTCAGATGGTTGTGGACGCCGGTGCCATTGCCTACGTTGCTCCCCTCGTTGCCAACCCCGACACCAAGCTCAAGAGGCAGGTCTGCTCATGCCTGTCCCAGATCGCCAAGCACACCGTGGAGCTGGCCGAGCTGGTGGTGGAGGGAGAGGTGTTCCCCCGCGCCCTGCTTCTGCTCAAGGACCAGGACGTGGCTGTGTGCCGCATAGCATGCACCCTCGTCAGGGAGATTGTCAAGCACACACCCGAGCTGGCCCAGTTTGTTGTCAACGCAGGTGGCATTGCCGCCCTTGTCGAGCTTGTGGAGGATGCCGAGGGCCCAGCTGCCCTGCCCGGCATCATGGCCCTGGGCTTCATCGCAGCCTTCTCGGAGACCCTGGCCCTGGCCGTCATCAACCACCGTGCAGTGCCCGCCCTGGTCAAGACCCTCACCTCAGAGCCCGAGGACCACATCTTGGCCGCTGCTGTGTGGAGCCTGGGCCAGATCGGCAGGCACACCCCAGAGCACGCCATGGCCCTGTGCGACGCCAACGTGCTGCCTAGACTGCTGTCTCTGTTTGTCGCTGAGGAGAGCAGCGACGACCTGCGCCTCAAGACGAAGCGTGCTGCCAAGGCCATCATTGCCAAGACCACGCACCTCTCTGCCCTCGACCCCCTCCTGCACCAGGCCCCCCCCGTCATCCTCAAGTACGTCGTGGCCCAGTACGCCAAGCTGCTGCCCTCCGATGTCGAGGCCAGGAGGCAGTTCGTGACTGCCGGCGGCCTGCAGCGCGTGCAGCACATATCTGCCGAGCCCGGCTCAAAGCTGAGGGAGGCCATCGAGCAGGTCAACGCCTGCTTCCCCCCCGAGATTGTGTCCTACTACAACAGGAGACCCGAGGACATGCTCAACCTCATCAAGTAGACATGCTACATACACATAGTGTATGGGTATGGATGGGAGAGAGAGAGAGAGGGCTGCCGAGGCGGGGTGTGGCCGTGCCCCCTGGTCCTTGCCAAGTAGATGGCGAGACTGATACAGGGCACGCACAGTGGCACCCGGGGAAGCCCGTGTATAGATATCAAGAGACACACGGTGTCTGGTTTAGGTGGTGGCAGTATGCGCATGGTTGTTGTATATGTATGCTTCTGTTTTGAGTGCAATTGCAGCGTTATGGCCTCCAGTCTGAATAGATACAACCATGCCTCCTACTCGTACTAGGCCTAGTAATTCTATTGGCGACTTCTATTCAGCAGACCATTGTTATAACCAAGAATGTCTGGGAGAGTGAATCACAATGTATACAACGTATTCGTGTAGTTTGGAAGTGAATCCAACATATGTCGCCTCTATCCACTGCGTCACATGCTAGTCTTTCACTCTGCCCCAAAGTGTGCCCCAGTGAGCACCCCCCCACTCTCATGCAGTACAGAGAGGTCGATGTGCAGGAAGAAGAGGGTCCCGTGGCCCTCACTGGTTGTCAGTAGAGTAACAGAAAAATACTAGAGTAACATCCAGTGTCAGAACATACCCGTCATTTCCATATGCTAGGAACAGCCCAGGCCGGATTGCACACACATCGGTCAGATGCACGAATGTGTCGCAGCAACGGGTGTACCGGTTGGTCACGGCATCGTAGTATCCAATCTCTGAGACGTCTCTGCTCCTACTCTCTGCCTCTACCCACACCTCTCTCTCTCTCTTGCCAGAGACACTCAGCACTATATTGCCAAGGGGAATGCGACAGTCACTCCAGAAGAGGTTCGTGTGGATACTGCTGCAGTCTTCCCACATCTCCCAACCCCTAGACACACTGTGAGAGAGCAGCTGGAAGGTGCGCCCATCTCCTACCATATCCCCCCCCTCTCCATCCCCATTAGAGCCGTCGGGTTGCGAGTCTGATTCCGACCCCCAGCGGTCTGAGGACGACGAATCCTCTGGCACCGGCTTCTCCTCCTCATACTAATAAACAACACCACACTGTCTCCCAGCACAAAGGGCCTCATGTAGATGCGTCTGCCAGCTGGGGTCAGAGGATGGGAGACAAGTATTAGAGACGACCTGTATACGTACGTAGTATCCCCTCTGGCTTAGTGCCGAGTCTCTGCCACTCCTCAGAGTCTGGGTCATAGAGCCACAGCTGGGTGTAGTGGCGAGAGTCCCGGAAGATGCGTCCATTCACGTTAAAGAGGTTGGTCGCATCACACAGCACGGGGCCATGCATGGGCGTCACTCTGCGCCAGTCGCCTGGGGTCAGAGACACACACCACTGCCGGATATCCACATCATGTGCTTACCTGCGTCGTGGGGCTTGACCATGACGTCGGGGGATACATCCCTGATGTATGGGGACACGTAAGGCATGCTGTATAGGGCTCTGTCTGTATGCACACTGCTGTAGGAGACACTCTCTGGTTTGACCCACACCCCTGCTGAACGCAGGCTGGGACTACCGTCTGCTGAATATTCCAATGTGTAGAGCCGGTCGTTGCATGTGTTCCTCACTGTATTGGGTCCCATCATCTCTGAAGGGAATCCCTGTCCCAGTGGACAACGAGGCCAGGGCACAGGCACTGCCTCCAATCTCAGAAGAGACCCCACGCCACTCTCAAGATCAGTAATGGACAGAATGCGAGGCATTTCTAAGTGTGAGAGTAGGGATACGCTGGGTGATAGTGTGATGGACACTGATTATATCACATTGATGGTATCTCTGAGTTGCAGTTACTGGTCAGAGATGACATGTCAAAGTGGGAGTGTAAAGCAAATTCTAAGCCGCCTCACCTTGCTTTCCAACTTCAGTCTGTGGATATATCCATAGGTCTCTAGTGAGCGAAAGAGACAAAGAGAGTCATGTCTCGAGTTGAGCAGAATTTCTGGTTTTGCATCCGATGCCGAGTTGGACTCTATTCTTGGACGGTCCAAGTTGGACCCACTCTTCAGATCAAGTATATCCCAGTCTTGCGTGCACCCTGTGTCACTTGGTGACATCCTGTGCGTGAGATGGCCGGCCTATCTGGCCGGAGTGGGGGTGACCCCCCCCTGCTATACAAGTCGAGGGGCCTGGCAGGAGGCAGTGCCACCCAGTTCAACGTGTTTGGCGGGGTCATTCCCCCGTACTGCCCCTCCTTCGGCACCAACTCCTCCAGGATGGCATATAGGCTGCTGAACGAGAGCGCGCCCAGGGACAGGGAGAGGCGGGCCAAGGACAGGACGATATTCTCTCCCTGGGGTGTTGTTGGTACCAGGACCGAGCTGCTTCCTGCCACTGCCAACCCCACCCTCCCCAGGCTGCCCAGGAACCCTCCCCTGGCCTACATGACGTGTGACTCAGACGTGCTGGCCGTCCCCCCCCAGCCCTCGGAGGAGGCCGTGCCCTCTGACCCCTCCCGTACATACACGCTGCGCCTCAGGCTGGGGAGGGTGCTGGTCAGAGACCACTCCCAGATGGGGGCCAGGGAGAGGGCGCTCCTGCGTCTGGTGGATGCATACGAGGCCTATGCGGGTGGGCCTGAGGCCCGGTCCCTGCCCTCCCTCGAGGACAGACTGGGGAGGGCAAGGTCCAGGCTGGGTGCCGCCCTATCTCTAGGTGGGGGCACCCACTCCACACAGGCACTGCTCTCTGCCTGTCAGCAGGTGGGGCAGACTGCCAAGGGCGCGACCCCCCAGATGACTGAGGCTGTGCGTGACTGTGTTGCCGTGGCCCAGGAGGCAGAGAGAGTGCGCACAGAGCTGAGGGTGCTGGCTGGCAAGTGCGTCACTTTGTACGAGGCGCTGCTGGAGATTGAGCCTGACCCCCCTGTCGAGATGGACGTGGAGGGGTGGTCGGGGGATGCAGGTGCATCATCCATGCTGGTGAGGTGTGGGGCGGCACTTGCTGGCAAGGGTCCAGGGCCTGTGTCTCTCGGCACCCCGAGGGGAGACAGAGGGAGGGGAAGGGACACACCCACATTCCGGCGAAACAGACCCCCCGCACTCGAGAGTGATGCTGGAAGTGAGGGGAGTGGTTCCTCCGAGCACTCGGACTCCTTCCAGGCAGGTAGGTCAGGCAGTGAGAGTGAGAGTGAGTCTGGGTCCGAGGGGGAGGACACTCTGCCGGCCAGGGTGGAGATGCGGCTGTTGCGAGGCAGGGACAGGGAGAGGGGCCCTGCCTCCGAGGCAGATGCAGATGCCGACAAGGTACAGGCGAGGGTTGCTGTGGTGGTGGATGGGAGGACGGCTGGCAGCACCGACCCCCTCCCTCTCCCCTCCATGTGGGCCCTGGGGGCAGGGGGGATGGGGTCAAAGCCCAAGGGAGCATCATTCAGACTCGAGGTGGGTTCTCTTCTGTATCATTGTGACAAGTCGTGACACTCTATCTATTCTCTCTCCGTACTCTGAAGTTGCATCCCGCCCTCACCCCCCAGGTAGGCAGTGACCCTGTCGTCCACCTCGAGCTGCAGGTCAAGGCCAGGCTGGGCATCTGGGTGCGCATTGCCCGCTCTGCTGCCATGCCCCTCCCCTCTGGTACAGGCACTGTCCCCGGCACAGTCTCCCTCTCCAACAGGGGGAGGGGTGCTGAGGTTGGCGCTGTGGTGGGGTATGCCTGCCGGTGGGTGGAGGCTGTCCCCCCCTCCTGCCTTGTCTCCCAGGCTCTGCCCTCCCTCCCTGCCTCCCTCGGTGCCACCATGGCATCACCTGGGGTGGCACCATACGAGGGAGTGGGTGCCACAGCAGACCCCAACAACCCCAACGCACCCCCTATCAATGTCAGGCCTGCCTCCCAGGCTGGTGGCAGGGACACCCCCACCAACCGACCCCGGTCCAGGGCCCGTACCCCAGTGGCCCAGGGGGGCAGACTAGGCAAGGGGGGGGATGGGCCCCAGTATGAGAGCAGAGCCATCACTGTGGGGGTGCAGGGCAGGGTGGGGCCGGTGCCTGTGGCCAACACCCACGAGGCACCGGCCATGGAGCATGTCGACCTGGGCCCAGTCGGGGAGACCATCTTCCTCGACCACGCCAGGGCCCTAGCCAAGCAGCTGCGGTCCCAGGGTGAGGCCACCCTACGCACTGACTGTGGGGCCCTGGTGACTAGGAACGTCCCACCCACCACCCCTGTTATGGAGGTGTTCCTGCAGTGGCTAGGGGGTCTGCTTGTGGCCAGGCCCCTCAGACCTGTGGTGCGGGTGCCTGCCTCACACACCGCACCGGGTGCCCCCTCAGTAACAGAGACAGGCCTCACCCTGGTGGTCAGGCTGGGCAGGCTGTACAAGTGCCCCAGTGCGGTGTCGAGTCCCAGGGTCAGGCTGGAGTACGAGGGACAGACACTCGAGTCAGAGCCCTTCAGAGCCAACCTCGCACCGTCAAGGCCGTTCTGCTTCACCTTTGTACCACCTGTGGATGACAAGGGCCAGCCGCTGCACACCCCGTCTGCCCTGCTGCAGTGCCCGAGCAGACTGAGGGTGGTGCTGGAGGACATTGTGACTGTGGAGGGTGAGGTGGACGACAGGGACAGGGGGAGTGTCATCCCCATGCAGCAGAGGCTGGTGCACCACGTGGCCTCGGCCTCTGTCCCCATCCTGCCAGTGTTGCTAGACGGCAGGTTAGAAGAGACGCTGATACTGACGGCACCCCCTATAGGTACATACGCTGGGGGGAAGAGACCCCCGAGACTGGACGTGCTGCTCTCCTTCTCCCCGGCCACCCGCATACCCACCGAGACACCCCCTGCCGTTGATCCAGAGAGGGTCATCCTGGAGGGACCAGAGCCCACAGGCCTCACCCAGGTGGAGCTGCTGCGGCACTACAGAAGGTGGGCACAGAGGGTCGGGACAGCACACGGGACATCCCCCCACGAGATGGCCTTTGCACCCACCCTGAGGGGCCCTGTGTTTGTGTGCCGTCTCCTCAACACCCAGTGGCCTGGTATCGACGGACACGGCCACACTATAGGGTACCTGGCGAGGCTGGCTGCGTCCCTCCCGTTCCTACGCGATGCCACTCTGTTTGGGGGCAGCATGGATGTGTGGACCACCCCAGGCCAGGCCGTGTCCATCAGGGCAGGCGACTGGGAGGAGCATGCCCTGCTGCTCACCTCCCTGCTACTGACCTGTGGGTACGATGCTGTGTGTGCCGCAGGTGGGTCTGGGCTGGAGGGCGCTGTGCTGTACGTGATGGTGTTCACAGACAGTGGCACTGTGGTGATAGACCCTGTGGATGGCAGGCAGTACACCACCCACGACGCCTGCCCCTACCTCTCTCTCGACTATGTCTTCAACGCCCACAACCTGTATGCCAATGTGCAGTCTGATAGGCACCCCATGGATGTTGAGTTCCCTCTCTCCCAACAGAGGTGCTGGGCCGCCCTCATCCCCCCCTCGCCCTCTGGTGCTGAGAGACAGAGTGTGCTCCCTGCCTTTGCTCCCCTCGACCTATCCCCCCCTGCCTTTGTGCCCCCTGCCCCTGACGTCACTGCCTCCCTGACTGCCGCTCTCACCCACACCCTGGCCTCCTCACTGGAGCACTGGCGGGTGAGGTTTGTGACGAGGTGGGACAAGGGTCTAGCCCAGGCCATGCTGCCTGTGCTGCAGTCACTGGAGGCATGGAGGAGGGCAGACGTGGCAGACACCCCTGCCCTCCTGGCAGCTGCTAGACAGCAGCACAAGGCAGCCACGGCCTCCTTCCACAGAGGGTCGGGGTCCATCCACGAGGCTGTCATTGAGCAGGTGTGGACCGACTCCAATGCACTAGTGGATGCAGTGCAGGAGACAGGGGTCCACAAGGCCAGGACGGAGGGGGCAGAGTTTGCACTGTCAGTGTACCTCGCACCATACTCACCCACAATGATACACGTCTGGGTCTATGTAGCATGCGTCACGGGGCTGTAAGTTTCTTAGGTCTAGTTTGGAGACCATCGGTGTAACACAATAGACACGCCATTTGATTCACAAGGACACACATTTAGTTGACATAAAAGAACACAAAAGATGGAAATACTAACACAGTACACGTAAAGAAAGCACTATAGCGAGGGGTTAAAACCCCCCACCTACACATCAAGCAAGGCTATCACACACCCCT
Organism: Kipferlia bialata; assembly: GCA_003568945.1. NCBI lineage: Eukaryota > Fornicata > Kipferlia > Kipferlia bialata. The sequence continues at coordinate 8,213 of BDIP01000942.1, forward strand.
TAGTCCCAAAGCACCTGCTCCGGCTGTGCATTGCCACACACAATGTCAAAGGCCTGGGTGGGTGCGCAGAAGAGACAGGGAATGCTGAGCTTGTTCCTGGTGGCTGGGCTACCTATGACGAGGGTGTTCTTGGATAGTACAGTCCCCACCACGTTGCGGGGGGCAGAGACAGTCACGCTGGGAAGGCGCGCTGCGGCACACAGCAGGTGGGCGGCAATGGGGCCCGACTTGACCTTGCCGCATAGCACCACTCTGTCGTAGGGCAGCAGGGGCTCCCCTGTGACCCCGGCCTGTCTGCAGGAGAGGGCCCAGGGTCTGGGGCAGGGGGGGACACACCGACCAACAGAGTTACCCTCTGCGGCATAGGCTGCCTCGAGCTTGGCCCCCAGGGTGTCACCCCTGTCCTTGGGGGCCAGGGTGACCAGGGGCCATCCCAGGCACAGGGCGTACATCAGCTTGGCAGTGCGGGGTATCCTAGAGGAGGGGGGCAGCAGCAGACACCCGGACACGTGCTCGGGGGGGTACACAGTGGAGGCACCGCCAAAGTCTGGCTCTATCACCGGCACACCCAGTATGTCGAGTGTCTCCTCCAGGGCCTCCCTGTCCTCCTGGTCCCACCCAGACAGCATCACAGCAGACATGGCAGGGCGGGAGGGAGGGGGAGGGGGGGTGGGGGAGGGGGGTGGGGAGACAGCCTTAGCAATGGCCGGTGTCTCCACCTCCACCTCCACCTCTGTAACACTCTCCTCTTCCTCTACAGCAGCCCTCTTAGCAGCAGGGGAGGCGACAGGCTCAGCCTCCACAGGCTCAGGGACAGAACTCTCAGCCTCCGCAACAGCCTCCATTGCCACGGCCTCCTCTTCCGCCTTCTCCCCCTCCTTCCCTTCCTCCTCAACCTCCCGCTCTACCTCCTGCTCTACCTCATCCTCTACCTCCTCCTCTACCTCCTCCTCTGCCTCTGGGGGACTGCACACAGGCACAATAGGACCCACAGCGTCAGTCTCACCCATATCGACATCTCCCTCTCCCTCTCCCTCTCCCTCTCTCACAGCCTCATCCACATCCTTCTCTTCTGCCTCGACCTCCACTTCAGGCACGACAGGTGGGACGGCAACACTCTCCACAACCTCTGGGGCCTCTACCACCGGTGGCTCAGTATCCCTCTCAATAGGTACCTCAGTCTCCTTCTCTCCCTCCATGTCCACATCCCCAGTATCCCTAGTCTCTTCCTCCCTCGTCTCCATCAACATGGTCTCCTCGACCCCCTCCGACTGACTGAGGGGCTCAGCAGGTGCCACAGGCACCCTGGGGACAGGCTTACAAGGGCGACCCGGGCTGCCCACGTACTGACTCCCAGTCTGCAACGCAGAGACAGACACTGTGACAGACACTGGCTCCGGGGCGTCTGAGGCATTGACACCCTCCCCCTCCCCCATAAGAGAGGGCTCATCAAAAGCAGCTCTCATCTGCTCACTCACACCCTGCTCAGCCACACCCTTGGGATCAGCTAGAGGGACAACACCCACAGGGACCTCAACGTGGGTGTCGATAGGAGGTCCCACCAGCTCTGTCATGAGATAGGGTGTCTCGTCCAACCTCCCCCATGCAGCGACGCAGGCCTCCAGGTACGCCATGCTGACCACCTTGATGTGCTGGTAGGCAGGCTTCCTCTCCTCGCCCAGGATGGCCTTGATCTTGTTGGTGTACTGGTACTCCCCGTTGGTCTCTGGCTCCCCCCTGACCCAGTTCTCAGGCACCACCAGGTGGGTGTTACGGGGGGACAGGTCTGTGGAGAAGTTGGCCCCCATGGCCAGCACCATCATGGACGTGTTCTCACGCTCAGTGTCATCTGGGGGGTAAGTCACAGGCTGAGGAAGCATGCAGGGCATGAGAGATACATATAGAAGACCCGCTCCACTGAGCCACCGATACCACACAGATATGTATATATATATATATACAAGTTTACCTAGCCCTGATGTGCACACGACTACATCCTGCATGTCCTTGGACCGGCCCTTCTTAGGGAGGGGTCTGTACAACACAAAGTCCTCTCTAGGCAGGACACCACCAGCTGTGGCCGAGTCGAGCAGGAACACCCTAGACACTGGCTCTGCCGTGTCCTTCAGGAGGTGCAGGGCTGGGTCCTGCATGTCACTGCAGACACAGAAGTCTGCTAGGGGGGAGAAGGACCTGAGCATTGTGGAGCATGCCCCGAGGACGTCTCTCTCCAACGTAGCCTCATTGTCCTCGGAAGACAGAGATGTGGCGGGGGACACGTAGAAGAGGGGGTTGAATGGTGGCTTGGAACCATCCAACAAATAAGGAGCTACAGGGACCGGCATACCCTGGAGTTAGGATACTGGACCTAATGATAACGCAAGTACCACACATACCTCTTGGATACACGCATGCACCCAGTTTTCGGTCACACATGGGATTCTACGAGACACAGCATACTGGTACTTCTGAGACCCCGTCTTCCCACAGACTAGGTGGGTGCACGCCCGCCAGAGGTTCAGCGTGACTTGCGCTCCAGCCCCCTTCATCACGGAGTGGACCGAGGCGTGGTCGTTAATACTTGTGGTACACACCACCAACCCACTCATTGCCTGGAATACGTCATTGGGATCAGAGCCAATGGTGCATGCAGTTGCTTGGGTCATCAGGGCAGCAGGTGTGATGATCTGAACGTTTGCCACATCAGGAGGACTCAAGGAGATAAGCACAGCATAATTGGATCCCTGAATCTGCTCTGAGAGTGACCCCCCCAATGAAGTGACCACCTTTCGCAGGTATGGGGCAGTGCTGAGGGAGGGCGCAATGTAGAACACATTCCCTGTGAAGAAGTTTGAAGGGGCCTCGTCACTCGTGCCCATCACTCTAATGCACACCTCTAATAATGATCACCACAACACTGAAGCAGCCACTCAATGACCGAGTGGAGTAAGCTTATGTCCAAAAGAGAGAAATTTAATTTATTTCGAAGAAGCATTTTTAGTAAGCTTTAGTTCAAGATATTTAGAAACTGAGAATTCTCATCATGAGAAGTTATCTGACAACCGTTGCAGTGGGTCGTGGAAGCGGTCGAGGGCCAACGGGTCTAACTTGTACATTGTGACAGGAGTGCTCATGGGGTTGAACACCGAACAATGAATACAACCCTTTTATTGTTGTTCAAATGCAACTTGGTCTCAGCTTTCGGAGAATTGTCGGACTTTCCGACTCACATTATAGGATAAGTGAACAGATCAGAATGGAGAACCAAGATCAGGCCTGGGTTGCGATCCTTTTGTCGTTTCCTTGAGTAGTTAGAGAGTACGTGCCGTGGTAGGGGTATATAGGGTGTTTAGGAGTGAGTTTTGAGAGTTGTGGGTGTTAGATGTTTTCTCACCCCAGTGACCGTCAAGCGCAGGAACCATGGCCGCAGTACGTAAGAATTGATCCTCTTGGGTGTTGTTAGGGGTGTTGTTAGGGTGGTTGGGGTGGTTGGGGGCTGCTGGTGGGGTTGGGGGGCGTGAGGGAGTCTTCTTGCGTCGTCACACGGGTTGATATGGTGAGTGGTGCTTTCTCTGTTCTTACCCCAGACAAGAAGAACCGCGGACACGTTAACTTCGTGAGATGCCAGAACTGCTTCCGTTCTTGCCCCAAGGACAAGGCCGTCAAGCGCTTCCAGGCTCGTAACATTGTCGATGGAGCTTGCCACGACGATTACGAGGCTGCTTGCGTGTACACTGAGTACGTCACCCCCAAGATGTACAACAAGACTTTCATGTGCATCTCCTGTGCTTGCCACCACCGTATCGTGCGTGTGCGTTCCACTGAGGGCCGCCGTGAGCGCGAGCGCCCCAAGAGGTTCCGCCGCTTTGCCGAGAAGAAGCAGCAGTAAGCCTTGTTCTGGTTGGTGTTGATTCAAGCGACTGTCTCTGGCAGTTGTATGTTTCAATAAACTAAATCCTTAGTGTATATCTTTGTTGTAGTCAGTGTCAGTGTTTGTCGTAGTCAGCAGTGGGACATTCTATGTTCCGTGCATGAATAGGGAGGACAAAAGGATAAACGTTGGGATCTGATATGGTGCTATGTGGTCTTTAAATAACCAGTGGTTGTGGTTCAAGAACAAACAGGTGTTCCTTTGTGTTGCCTGTCAGTTCATTGAAGGTTACAATGAGCTGGCTTCCTGTTACCACTGCCTAGTCACAGTGTGACTCACACCAGTAGTTCCACGAAGCTTTCTGTCCTACCACTAAAATGATAATAGACAACCTCAAAAACAATGTTTTCGGTCGTTCAAATGCAAGCAATTGGTTCAAATGCAAATATCAGACAAATATCTGGTCGGAGATTCGGGAATGCAGCGAGGAGCAAAGCGAAGCTTGGCCGGTTCTCTTTGAGTAAGGCCCAGGGTATGTTTGGAGGCTTGCTGTTGGTGTAGGGTGCTATTGGCGTTGGGTAGGGTTCTGTTGATGGCTGTGGAGTGCTCTTGTGCGTCTTACCCCAGTATAATGAACACCGATCTTCTGAACCCTTCTCCAGAGAGCGAGATCCGCAAGCACAAGCTCAAGCGCCTCGTTCAGGGACCCAACTCCTTCTACATGGACGTGCTGTGCCCCGACTGCGCCGCTATGTACGTGGTTTCTGTGCTATATTGTGTTGTGTGGTCTTTTGTCAATGGTTACTTCTGCTCTTTCATTTGTGTAGCATTCAATTGATATCTTTGGTGCTTTCTTCTCACACCAGCACTGTGGTGTACTCCCACGCCACCACCCAGGTTGTGTGCGCTGAGTGCGGCCAGGTTCTTTGCAACCCCACCGGAGGAAGGGCCAAGCTCGTTCAGGGCACCCACTTCCGCCCCAAGGCTAACTAATTGCATAACCGCAGTAAATTAGCTAATTGTTTTTGTTGAGTTGTGTGTGTTGACCGGTTGTCTGCTGTAATTCTTTGATACACGACAAAAAATCTGTGTTGACCTGTTTCAGGATGTTTAAGTGGTTGTTTGGATAGTGGAGGATGGCTTACAGTGAAGTCAGCCACTCTTTGCCAACCTCATTTTTACTTCTTGACTATTGTCTTGCCCAGTGGCTGTTGGCGACACCCAAATGAACAGGGCTCGTTGGGCTGATTGTTGCAGTGGTGCAATGTATTACCTTGTCTCTAGGCTCTGCTTATATGACGTAAATGGAACAATAGTCTGAATCATTGATAGGGGTCCAGAAACATAGTTTGGGAACACTACGTAGTGTTTTTTTCCACGTAGTGTTTACTATGTG